>CM031966.1:13815435-13922935 GCA_018749465.1 Paracanthobrama guichenoti | reverse complement strand
TGTCTGGTAATACGATGGCCAAGTCTGGGTTTGGCAGGAAAACAGTACTTGCCTTGCATTATGCCAAGTGTAAAGTTTGGTGGAGGGGGGATTGTGGTGTGGGGTTGTTTTTCAGGGGTTGGCCTTGGCCCCTTAGTTCCATTGAAAGGAACTCTTAATGCTTCAGCATACCAAGACATTTTGGACAATTTCATGCTCCCAACTTGGCCCCTTCCCGTTCCAACATGACTGTGCACAAGTGGGCGTCCCAAAACCTTTTGTCAATATAGTGTATGAACATGTTTAACTAAAGTTCCTCAATCACAAAGTGTCACAATACCCCCCCTCCCATTTTTAATAGTTTATATTTTGTTTTATAATTTGTATCATATAATTTTTTATATATATATATATATATATATTAGTATAAAATGTGTGCCTGTGCTATATTCTGTTAAATGACAATCGCTTTAATATTTTCTATTACATTAACATTCAGAGATTTTTAGTGTGACAAGCATCCAAATGTGTTTTGTGACCACTAAATTTGAAAATAAATTATTGAAATTGTTTAATGTTTGCTGATGTTCTTGTGGGTGGTGGTGGGTTTGGATTTTGTAATATGGAGCAGGATTTGCAGCGACAGCAGTCTGTATGGATTTAGTCAGTGAATAGTGGGTCAAAACCTGTAGCTTTTTTTTTTTTTTTTTTTGGGCATTCTGACATCCCTCTGAATGTCCTTCCTGTCCTGTCTTGTGCATCCGTGTTGAGGCTTCTGTTAGGTGACTGCTCTCATGTGCAAGGGCACATGGTTCTGTTTGAAAAAGAGATCATATACTTGCGGTGTGCTGGGTTTAGTTTTCATTGAGTGGCTTTAGTTAACAGGTTAGCATGACTTGTTGAAATAAATCAAAACAAATTAATGCCTGCATTGTATAAACACTTTGTGATTGGTTATAATAAAGAAATGTAAAATTCTGGAGGGTGATAAATTCAAGATGGCACTCTAACTAAAACAACATGACAACTACCAGCAGCAGGGGAAGTTTTTGTTTTATTTATTTATTTTATTTTATTTATTTACATTTTCCTTCATAAATTAAGACAGCTAAATATATATGCTGTCTTTTAATACAATACACATTTATAAGTACTAAGTACTTACCAAGTACCATTATGAAGATCATAATATCAAATTTAATAAAAGAAGTTACAATTACCTGCGGTTGGTAGTAGGGTTGTCAAATGTACTGAAACAACTGGTAACAGCCATTTAAAAAAATAAATTAAAAATATGTTGACGGTACCAGCATTTCTGGGTATTAGGTATTGTGGAAAGCAGTGAGGCTGAGGGGCCGTGAGAGCGGGACGAGGCCGGGCGTGAGGGATAATGAGCGCCAGCTGTGCGCCGCACCGGTCTCGTATCTCATGGAGTTGCTCGGTCACATAAAAGGAGCGATGACAGTGAAGGGCGAGAGAGGACCCTGCCTTTCAATTTGTTTATTTATTAAATCCTTTAAATGGTTCCCGCCTCCTTCCTTCACTATACTTTGAACATTGCTAGAGTATATTCTGTTAGAATATTCTGATAGACGCTGCTTTCAAACGCTCCCATTCTTATTAGTTTGACCAGTTTCTGAGTGCTATTGGTTTCTATTTACAGTGTGTTTTTACAAGCGTTGAGCATTGTAGGCAGTGACAATCGTATCTGTTGAGCACATGAACACAATGGTGTATCAGAGGTGCTAGTCAGTAGGCTAAGTCAGAACACAGCTGAAAACGATTGAGGTTTTGTTTTGTTCAATGCGAGCCGCACATTCGCAAATCCTTTCATTATAACTAACAGTGTAAATGCGATGTAAATGAGCAATTCATTGTACAAGAGATTAATTGAAAGCTTTTTTTTTAAATTTATTATAATGGTAGTTTTTGTGAGAGTGCAGAAATCATTGAGCTTGTGCTTTAGAGATTGACAGCCTTAGTGATTATAAAGGGAGGGCTATTCTCTTGCATTCTGTTTATTGCCCATTCATCCAATCAGAAGTTTAGTTTTTCATGCTAAGTACACTGCTAAGTTTCTGGATTGACAACCGTATTTAAATGTTTTTTTTTTTTCAGAAACTGCAGTAATTGACAGTGATAACCAACAGATGAGACAAAATGGGACATTTTTTAAAAGTACTTATTTCAGTTTTTGCTCTGCTACCGAAATCGGTTCAGAGAGCCACAAACTTTTCCTGGTATCGGTAGTAACTACTAAACTACTAAATATTGGTACCGTGACAACACTAGTTAGTAGGCTGTACAAACATATACAAAACATTTCACAAACATTGCAATTTCATGTAAAGTATGTAAACATTGTCATAACATTGTCATCACTAAAAGAACAAAAACAATTTATTTTTTATTTTTTATTAACAATGATTCTGCAAACTTTAGTTTTGTATATAATTAAGGTGTATTTGTTATTTGTAACAATAATTGTAATTTACTAAACATCTTAAAGTGTGCCTGTTTTTTGTTAGAATAATCCAAATACATAAACTGTACATAATTTCTTGGTTACAGTGTTTATTTTGTCTTAGGTGTGGTTTATGGCCTAGTTGCATGCAAGATAGATTTAAGTTTAAAGAATTGGCAGAATGTTTGCAGATTCTGGGCTTGCTTTAGGTTGTTTATTTGCCTATTTCAGTTGTGTGGATATTCAAGATCACATTAATTGATGACTCATTTCCTGCTAAAATCCACCAAGGCTGTGCTGGGAAGCGTTGGACTTGTGCTATGAAAGTAAGAATGTTTATGCCTAGGATTTGCTGAATAACCTGCTCATAATCACTCTCAGTGGATCCCAGGTGCATTCACAGACTTCATGTTTCCACTGTGTTTATTAGACTCAGTGGGTCTGGGCATTACCATGTGAGATTCCCTACCGGCAGACGCAACCAGCCTATAAACACACACATGTTGCGCTGGCTTGAACTCGGCTTCCTCACGTACAGGGGGTGTGGAAGAGTGTTTGGACGTAAGAGCCAGAACACTGGTAGAACACACATACTCCATGTTTCTGTTTTTATAGAGACTCAATCGCTTTTCTCATATGCAGGAACTTCACTGCATTAAAAAAGGAGCGGTTAGATATTAGTCAAACGAGATCCGCTAATTAAGTGGAACACATTTTTTTTTTCTGCTTTCGATTAGGTTAAAGTACCCCAGCTCCCATCTCCCCTCTGCTCTCAGCTGCAAATAATTCTGATAATTTGGCAGTGGCAAAATTCCTATTCTAATTATGAGCCGTATTCTAATTCTGCGGCAGTAATTCTCTTTTACTACACCCCGAATCTCCACTTGCTGCCTTTTTCTCAATGAAACACGTTTATGTGCATTTCACCCTGCCAGAAACAGGGAAATGAGCTTTCTTATAAAAGCTTGAGATGTGAAGATAATTATGGAAAAACAAGGCAAGATATAAAGGCAAGATATAAATCTACATTGTATTGTAAAATATTTGTGGAAAACAGGATGCAAGTGGCCAAAGAGAATGATATCCAAGTTGCGCTGAAATGATCTGTGGCTTTGTGGGAGACTGTTGGTTTAAACAGCATCTTGGGACTGTTGGTTTAAACCGCACAATGATTATTGATTATTAGGCTATTTATTATGTGCTGGGGGCATTTTAAGATTTAATTTTGTTACATCACATCCCGTTGCTGACATGCTAAAGCATCCGGTTACCGTGTATCTAACTGATGCTGCTGAGGCCCGGAATGATATAGCAAAAAAAAACAACAGTTACATGTAGTTCATTATGAAAATGTGTAGCCACAGATTTCGCTGTGCATAGTGAGATGAAGTTTGAATGTTCTTACATGTCTGTAGTTCTTTTCTCTATGAAAACTCTTAACATTCAGAATAAAGCCCTGCTGTCTCTCTTCACTTGCACATTGCTTTAGATCAACTGACATCAAAGCTGCGCTTCTCACTGTTAACTGTAAAGTGAATGTTATCCACTTGGGATCAGTTGTGTAAAACTCAACCTTGTGTAAAGGATTGTTAATATACACTTTGTCTATACCACATCTTAACGTTACGCTATCAATCACCATGCACCGCTATTTTCAACCCATCACGCATACAGACAAAAGAACTTGGGGTAAAATATAGTCTCTCTTGGGCTGGATCACTATGTTTATTTCTGTATTAATGCTTTTATTAGAACACAGAAACTTCAGACTCATACAGAGTAGTTTTAGGATGGATCTCTAAAGAAGCATCAAATGAAAAGAATCAAAGGTCTCTGTGATGTCAGCAGGTTTATTGATTTAAGTTTATATTAGAACATGTAATACATAAAAATAATAAATATACAGTAATATTAAATAAACAAATATGCAGGGGAAGGTTGATTTGTAGAATGATTCTGTGGAGTAACACGGGCACAGATTCTGCAAGTTCATTGGAAATACGTGACTGCCTACAATTCTCCAAAACCTGAAATGCATTGCTCTGGGTAGCTTTCGCTACACTTTTTAGGTGACCTGTCTACAAGACATGTCACCTAAAAAGCATAAGCAATATATATATTTTTTCTCCATTACGGATGCAGGTTTATTAAACAAAGTCATGCAAGAATTTTTTTTTTTTAGCATTTATACATACTGCGTTGCTTGTAGCACGTTTCACGCCACTTTCAGAGAGAAATGTCCAATGACTTGTGCTAAACAGAATTTCAGTTACCTTTGAAACAATTTTTTATTACATTGGTTGTTGTATGGATCACTGCAGTTCGTAAATGAAATGTCCAGTGTGACGCTAAAATTAACCTACCCCCTACACTACCCTAAACCTAACCGATTAAATTAACAAAAGCAAATGTTAGGTAGCAATGCGTTTGCTGAAGCAACCTGTTTTAGCTTGCTTCTACAAGTGTTGTAACTCGTTTATTCACAGGCCTTATACCTGAGTGTTTTGCATCACGAGTGCAGTGTTGTATCAGGTAAACTACCAAGCAAGTTTATTACATCAAAAATGCCATACATATGGCATTGTTTATGTGATGCAAATGTCAAAATGTATTAGATTACAAATTATGCGCTATGGTAATGTTAAGCTTATGTTCTGTTTTGGTGCTCTCATTTTGGTGTTCTATGTTCCTGTGTTTATGTCGTCTTTAGTTTCCTATTGTGTGCCTGTTTGTTACTATATCAACCAATTGTGTCCACCTGCTGCTTGTTAATTCACTCATTTTGTCTTTGTATATATATAAATACCCTGTCTGTTCTTCGTTCATCTATTAGCAAGTCTATTATTTTGTTTGTTTTGCGGTTTTCTTTTGCTCCAGATTTTTCTCCTACATGAATTAGTTTTGTTTTATTTTTTAAAAATAATGGAAAAAAATGGACCTACCATAAAGCATGGATTTACCAGCAGCCCATGTTCACCCCAAACAACTTAACCTCTCCCTCTCACAAGATGGATGTCCTCTGAAAGACTATGTGGAGGAGCTCCTTTTGCTGAGTGGCTCCTCTCTCACTTTAGGCGAAGTGGCTGAAGACACCGGCGCCTTTCAGACGCTGGTCCTGCTGGCTCGTAAAACCGAGCAAAATTTATATATATAAATGCATAACACTGATTATCTCTTCATCACAGCACCTGTTAGTGGGTGGGATATATTAGGCAATGGCCTTTACGTTTCCTCTTGCAGTTCAGTCAGTCCCCTTCCAATGAGATAACCCAGGTTTTGTGCCTTTGAAATCCCCAGAAGAGATTTTTGAGGGCTCACCCCTTCGTCTCCCAGGCTGGCACAGCCTATAATTTACGGGTCCGACTCGCTCAGTGATGGTGTAGGGGCCCTTCCTGGAGGCCAGGAATTTACAGGCCACATTTGGTACTAAGACCAGGACTTGGTCGCCCAGAAGGAACTCACTGGGCTGCACTGGACGATCTTATAGTCGCAGCTGGGTACACTGGGCTTCAACCAGGTGTTCCTTGACCAGAGGCATTATTCCGTTGAATTCTTTCTTTCATCTCTCAAACATGCTCAATCAGCTCCTGGGCTATGGCGACGACAGTAGTTCGTAGAAGGGGAATGGCATCAGGATAACGGGTGGCATAATCCATCAGGATCAGAATGTATTCGTGGCCCCATGCAGACTTCGGCCGCAGCCCCACGATGTCCATCCCAGTGCAAATTGCACAGGCCTGGCAGAACCACCGCACTTCAGAATTAATTCCAGGCCAGTGGAACTATTACCTTATCTGCTGCAACATGTTTTCTGCTGCGAGGTGGCCGGCAAGTGGATGGGAGTGTGGAGGACAGGTGGAGACATCTCTGTTTTGCTTCTTATGAGCAGTTGCTTTAGTTCCCCCCATCTTTCCACTACACAGTACAAGAAGTCATTATTTACAATGAGTGGAGAGAGGTGTGGGGGTGGCTGATGTCTGGCACCGTTGACCACCCTGACCTGTGACCAGTAGTTTTTCAAGCAATCGTCCTCTTGTTGTTCTCTTCCCAGGGACCCACTCCCTGTGATCTGCTTGAAAAGATCAGAGAAGACTTCAAGATTAGTTTGAGAAGACCTCACTCTCTGATGCAAGGTAAGCCTGACGAGCTGTTGGTTTCCGGGGTTGGGGTTCCCCCCCTCCAGCGCACAGGGTTGTTGTGATGTCGTAGAAATTGCTCCAATCCTGGCCAATCCCTCCCCAGCAAGGCAGGTACCGGCAGTTCCTTCAACACCCCAACCTCAACCATCCAGGTTCCTGGGGAAGCAGAAATTGAGACTGTTTGGGCCGGCACATACCTCATGTCACCATGAACACAGGTGATTCAGAGTAGGGATCTGCCAGGTTTTGTGGTTCCCAGAAGTTGAGGTTGAATGAGGCTGACACTGCTGCCCGTGTCCAGAACGGCTCAAACTCGGCGACCGTTCACGCAGACATCCTCCTCTGGGACTCCGACGGGGATTATGGTTATGGTGCACAATGCATCACACCATCCAGGCTTGGGCCTCTGTTGGATTTGGGTCAGTCGGCATGGTGCTCAAGAAGGGCTCATCAGGCTCACCGACTTGTGGGTGTCGTTCATCCCCCGCCCTTCCCAAGTACCCTGATGGCAGGGTTGTTGTTGTTGTTGTTGTTGTTGTTGTTGTTGTTTTCTGATTTGAAACACTGTTTACAAATAGATCTCTATGTGTGAAGTGGACAAGAGACTAGACTTAGTGTTCTAGTAAGGTTTGACAATAGCATGTTGTAAAAAACAAATGACAAAAAAACACACAAAAAAAAAAAATAGCATATTAGGAACATATGATATTGCATAAAATTGTACATTTTAATTAACAGTCGGTATTTCAAACTAATAATATACATTAAGATATATTGCAGTGTATTTTGGGATTGGATTTTTTATGAAGTATGCATATGCCTTTCATGTGGGCCAAAACGGGTTATTGTCGAAGTCAGCATAATGCACACTTTAGCACTTTGTGTGACTGAATGTGTTCTCTGATGGAGGCGGTAAAAAGTGGCTCTGGCAAGTTTACAAAACATGCCTTTAGCCCAAAACAGAAAAAGTGAAAGCAAATAACTTAATTCTGCAAATAAAAAAGACATCCAGCTTTTAAGTGACTCCAGATTTGAAGCAGTAACTGAAGGCACAGATAGTTCTCAGGGTTGCTATGCTTTGCCTTACAGGCATCAGGCCATAAATCAGTCCTACCTCAGTGCCCATCTTTACTGCCAACACACGTCATGACCTGCACCTACACCACACTTCACACTACTAGTAATAATTCTGAAGTTTTCCTGTAATCCGTATTAGCGAAAAGTGGGTGCCATTAGTTTTGAGTTAATAGTAATTCAGACAAACATTAGATTATTTATATAGATTTTTACCAAGATGATTTGTGATATCACTTACATCCATATAGCACAAACATTGCAGGATGAGTTACAAGCCAAAGTATAATTAGAGGTTTGTCCAAATCACTAACCCTGACTGTGAACAACAGTAATAGTAAAAGTCTCTGAATCTAACAACACAATGAATGTAACACATTACCTTCTTCTTTTCTGCCTCACATTTCAAGTGCATGTTCTAACGTCACACTTTCTTTAAAACAAACCTGAAGATATGGAGCTATAGCAATAAAAATCAGTTTTGTGGCAATAACAGATTTCACATTGCATTAGACATTCTCTCTTGAAAAGCCAGTCTGCGCAGGCGGCTAAAAATACATCTGTTCATATATCATTGATACGTTCATTAGAGAGGGGATGCAAGTCAGAATTTATTTTCCGCTGTGGCGTAATGCGGCTTGACAGGGAAGCATCCCTGAAACATTAACTCTATCTAGGGTGTTGTGGATTTACAGAAAGGTGTTCTGGTGTAGATGTAGTATTGTAGATGTTATATTTCATATCTTAGTCAGCTGTGATTGCTAGAATGTTGCGCACACATGTATGTAGGACCATAGTCAATCCTACACAATAGTATAAAGTGTGCATATGTGTGTGAACACTACCATTCAAAAGTTTGGGTCAGCATTATTTATTATTATTATTTTTTTTTTTTTACTTAATTCAGCAAGGACACATTCAATTAAATGTGTCAGTAAAGACATGTACAGCCTAATGTAAAAAAAAACAAAAAAAACACAATCAAACGAATGCTGTTCTTTAGAACTATTTATTGCATCATGGTTTCAACATTGATTATAATAAGATCAGCAAATTGGCATATTAGACTGATTTCTGAAGGATCATGTGACACTGAAAACTGGAGTAATGACTTCTGAAAATTCAGATTTGCCATCACAGGAATAAATGAAATTTTAAATATATATATATATATATATATATATATATATATATATATATATATATATAAAAAATATATATATATATATATATATATATATTTAAATTTTTTTGGAAATGTTTTTACTGTATTAATGCAGCCTTGCTGAGCATGAGACTTTTAAAACATTGCCTTTATTATAATGTGGTCTTAATTTTGTCCCCAAAACCTAAATGTGCATTATGTAAAACATTTTTTTTTTTTTCATATTCATTCATTTATTATTCATTCATTCATTCATTCATTCATTCATTCATTCATTCATTCTTCATTCATTCATTCATTCATTCATTCATTCATTCATTCATTCATTTCTTCATTTCTTTTCTTCATTTCATTTCTTTCATTCATTCATTCATTTCATTCATTCATTCACAATGACTCTTCACGTGTGGGGACATTTTTTTTTTTTTTTTTGCACAGCTTGTACAATCATATGTGTCATCCCCAGATCTCACCTGCACAGCTTGCACAGGTCTGCCCCTGTGTGTTGTGGGGCGGCCGAGAGAACACGTCTGGCAGTGCGTCTCCTCCCGTCACTGCTCGATTTGTCCTGCCGTCCACTTCATCATCTGTCTCAGATCAGTCTGAGCATTTTCCTGTTCAGTGTAATGTGGTTTCCCCGTCTGTACCTGCATTACTGCAGCCAGTGGCTCTTTCTGCAGACTCAACACATCCCCATCAACAGGTGAGACATGCGTGACCATCCGCACAGAACAATCACTCGCAAACACAGTGTCATCAAGCTCATCATTATTCCAAACACACAAATACATGCAGAAATATTCCATGAGAGGATATGCTGACCTTTACAAATGTCTGCTTACAATAATTCACTGGAAACACACTTGCATGCAAAAAAATAGGCATGCAGGTGATTCATGCGCTGTTGTCATATGTCGTGCGTGTACATTTATATGCATGCAAACAAATGCATACACATGCATCTTTTACAAGGCTTGTCTAAACTTTAACAACCTCATGAGGGGAAAGTCAGTTGATTTTAACATGAGGTAGTACGGGCCTTTAAGTGTCCATTATTTGGAAAGAATTTATCTTCTCCTATTGTGTGAACAATGTTTCATCATAAACTCTGTGTGATACCACAGTGTGGTTCTATTTTGCATGTGGTGTTAATTTAATTTATCATCCAGAAGTCACTCAGTGAAAATTCTTACGCACCAAGTTGTGTTGTTGCCAAACAAATCCGATCATTAAATAATGGAAAACGACTGACAGAAGATGAGAGGAATGTAAAGAAGGACAGATGAGGGAGAAACAAGTGGAAAACAGAGAGCTGGGGTCATAGGCTCATGACATGTTCCACATGTCTGTCCGTTTGTCCGCTGCGAGCATTTCTCTACAGGGCTGGTGACCACAGTAGCGGTCAGAGATCAGCTGCAAACTGACAGCACACACACACACACACATACGCTTGCGCGCCCCGCAGTCATTAGCGTCTCTCTCTCACTCTACCCCACGCACATTTCATTACCCCCAGCATTCTCACAAATACCACCCCCCTCCACTCCTACACACACAAACACACTTCAAAATCAGCACACAACCTTGCAGTGCCAAATGAGTCCCACCCGTCTACACAACAACATGTGTTCTGTGGATTTTATTGCACCACAAGCATGTGGAAAAACTCTTCATTACCAACACAGGTCCTGTTGTAAACGCTGGAGTGAGTTGTGTTAGGTGGCTAGATCGGTTGACGTAATTTACAGCAAAGCATCCTAAAACAAACATGAAGAGTGCGTTTCATATTTGACAGTGGAATAGAATCAAATCTGTAATTGTATCACATACAGAATATGCAGATCAAATCAAATTGAAACTTGAATGCAATGGGTTCAAGTTGAATCTCAGACTGAATAATATAACACAACTGAATCAGGTGAATCTCGAATCGAGTTGAATTAAATCGAATTGAATTTGACTATAGATCTAAAATATCATCTTAAAAATGAAAATGTATTAGAAAGACATAACCCACAGTAAGTGTTGGAAAATGCTTGAGAGTAGAGTAGCTGGAGTGGTGAACGTGAGCAGCAGAAATGGGCCGAATAGGTGAAATGAAGAGTGGAAGAGATTCTCAGGTAACATTAGAGAGGGATTAATGAGCAGAGAGATGATGGTAGATTAGGAAAGACATGAAACTTTGTGTAAAAACACTGCATATTAGTCTAAGTTCTTATACATTTTGCCTTATTTTCAATTTGCTTTTTCCCCCTTTGCTTTTAACTTTTTAACTGATTATTTCTGTGCTTTACTTTACATCATGCCTACACTCTTAAAAATAAGGGTTATTCATAGTTGGAAAAACTTTACTTAAAGCCCTTATATATAATGCATTCATGCATTATAAGGTATTCATAATTTACATTATAATGCATTATATCATTTATAGTGGCTCAGCGGTTCATGTAGGTTGTCTACAAACTGGAAGGTTGGTGGTTCAATCCCCGGTTCCACCTGACCAAGTGTTGAGGTGTCCATGACCCCTAACCCCAGCTGCTCCCGATGAGCTGGATGGCGCCTTGCATGGCTGACACCGCCGTCGGTGTATGTGAATGTGAGGCAATATGTAAAGCGCTTTGGTGGCCATGGGTCTGTTGAAAGCCCTATATAAATGCAGTCCATTTACCATTTCATAAATAATTGTAGCCAAAGTTAAAATGCATTATAATATTTGCAGATTCTGAAATGGGTTGTTTGTCATGCATTTTGATGCATTATAGTATTCTATCTTATTATATATAGTATATATACTCTCACACTCTCTCTCTCTCTTTCTCTCATATATATATATATATGTATGTATATGTATATGTATATATATATATATATATATATATATATATATATATATATATATATATATATATATATATATATATATACATATATATACATACATACATATATATATATATATATATGTATGTATATAATATATGTGTGTGTGTGTGTGTTACAAGGCATGATTCATGCATTAAAATACTTTTATAATGCATTCTACATAAGGGCTTTAAGTAAAGTGTTACCAAAGGTTCTTTAGATTATCAAATTATTAATAAATGGTTCTTTTAATTAATGGTTATTTTGGGAACCCAAAGTGATCTTAAATGTCATCGCTGCAAAAAGGAACCTTTTGTTTTTTAACAACACCATATAACTTGGAATTAATTTAGTTTACAATTTTCGCAACCATTATATGAAGATTTCTCATTTTTATTTGATTATCTTGCGAAATCAATTTCCCGTCATGTCTCTTTCTGGGCAGATTTGGGTTGGGTGCGCACACGGTGGATCTTGTCTATCAGGGTTCGTTGCTATCTACCCTGGAGGAGGTTCTGCTGGTGCTGCTGGGCCCCCTGACCTTGAATGCAGCTACGCTACTGCTGCTCCTGATCAGATGGGGCTGTCAGCTAGCGTTTGGCTCACCGCCCTCCTTCCTGTCAAAGTTTATCATGGCTGCGGCAGTGTGGACAGTGCTGGACCCTCTGGCGGTCTTCGCTGTGGATGCCGTCCTGGGGGTAAGTCACTTAAAATAACGTGGACACTTCTGGACTGTAAATAGAAGTTTCACATTATCTTAGCAAAGTCACTTTACAAATAAAACTGAATGTGAGAGCAAGGATGAGATAGACAGACAGTAGAAAGAGAAGATTATTCAGGATTTTAGGTGTATTTTTGGTTGGGAATGTTGAATGGCATTTACATATGTTAATACACTGTACATTCAGTGTGTGTATAAGTTTAGATGCATAAAGATCCAAACATAATATACATTTAGAATTGTAAACATTGTTCATATTGAAATGGATCTAAGAATCTATTGTGATATTATGAATATATAGAATAATGATGAAGAACCAATAAAGATGTAGCATCACTAAACAACTGTGCACTGTAAAAAAAAAAATATTAAAAGTAAGTTACCTTAAGTTACTTGCCTTAAAATTTGGAGTTCATTGAAATTAAAAATTTAGTTAATACAATGAACATTTTTGAGAATTGACCACCCTTTATTCAAATAGTATTAAAAGATTTTGTAAGCATATTGCATAATTTTGTTTTATTTGTTATAATGCAGGGAAACATGGCAAATTGTGCTATTTTCATGATTTATCACAACATTTTTTTATTTATTTTTTATTTATGTGGTTCAGATACAATAATATTTTGAGTTTCTATTTATTACCCATTTCCTTCATTGTATTAACTCAAATTTTTAATTTCAATGAACTCAACATTTTAAGGCAACCAGGTTACTTACTTTTTAAGTTAAACCAAAAATTTTTTTTTTTTTACAGTGTGGCTGTTCCAAACACTAATATATAATCCCCCTTTTTTTAATCTGTCAAGCTTTCCCTTGTGAAAAGAAGTGCTTTTCAATTTTTATTTTTGATTTTTTTTTTTGAATCTATAAATTTTTCCCTTCTGAAAATAAGTGCTTCATAAAAGTGGAGAGCAGTGAGAGCTGTGCCCAGGATTTGCCAGAATTTGTGCCTAAGATAGTCCAACTTGAAAAACTTTGTTCTCCTTTACAAATGATGTTTAACCCTCTGGTGCTCTTTGCATGGCAGTCAAAAATTAAGTTTTTAATTTTTAATTTTAATTGTATTATCATTATTTCTCCAAAATGAATATACTATATTTTCCTTTATAATATATTTTTTTAATTTAATATTTAGAATTTTTAGGGGATTTCATGATACTTATAATCCATTTATTCACTTTTTGAGCATAGACCTGAAAACATAAATATTAAATGCTTTGGAGCAAAGATTTAATTTTGGTCTCTTTAAAGATAACACTTGGCAGATTATTGCTGAAGTAAAAAAAGTTTAGAATTTTACATTTATTATAATGAAAAATGAACAAAAATTATATTAAATTTTTTTAGATGAAATGTATATATGCTCCAAAACACGTTTTACTGTAAAACTGTGAGGAAAATCAAGGCCATAAGTTGCCGGTCGTCTGTATGTCCAAACATATCCTCTATACACACTGAATTAATAATAAAAACTAAATGTATAATTGTTCAACATTCAGCAACAGATATTTTTCAGATTTTCTAGACTATTTTAAATCTTAAAGTGAGCAGGATATATTAAAATGTAGCGCATGGATTCAGCAGGCATGTATTCACGATACTAAGTGCGGCAGGCGGTCTCGGATCCCTCCCCAGCTCTACAGCGTCCCACAAATTTTCAATGTAAATCTGTGGTGAAAAATGGAAATGCAGCATGCTCTAATTGAGAGCCACTGGAGCAGATTTCAGGCTGCCCCACTAATTTTCACATTACCTTGCGTAAACCTCGCTCCAGACCAAGACGATAACAGTTCGCTTCAGATATGTTTGCATCAGGTCATTAACTAGTTAGCATGTCTGTTCTTCCTGTGGAATAGTGTATCAAATTAATGAAAGTACAAACACTTTTTAAACATGTGAATGGACATGCTTTTATATATGAATGAATGGAATAACCTTTATATACAGTAGTTCTGTTGTGTTTGTTTTGTTTGTTCTGAGAATAGACATGACTTTGTTTTCCACTAGAATTCCTACACAACTTGCATTAGACCCTATTCTAAAACAACATTTGGACACAATAACTACTACATTAAGGCAATTCTAAGATACCATTCTATGCATTTGTCATATAGTGTCAATCATCATTAGAGCACCACTCTTAGGCTGAATAACGCAAGTACATTCGAATTCTGGCAAAAATGTGTCTGATGTTTTCAGCAATTAGGATATAAAGCTTACTTACGGAGCCCCGCATATGACATGCAAGAAAACAAATGTGTTCCCTTGATTTAAAAATCGTGTGCACGATTTACTATTTCATTCCTTCGATTTGCTAAATCATCCACACGAATCTGCCCTACCTAAATTTACTAGGGCTGAACCTGAATATTCAAATATTCGTTCGATGGATTGGTATTCGCTTTTTCAATTTTGGGATTTGAATATTCGTTTGGTTTTTTTTTTTTTTTTTTGCGCACACCTGGCATCCCCCTCGAAACGGTTCTCATTCACGCTTGCATATGTTTACACTATAAAATGTCACAAAATACAATACAATAACTTTTTTTTTTTTTTTACCTTATAGCCTAGCTGTTTTTAATAGGATGGACAGTTGAATAGGAACCCAATCTAGTTATACTTAATAAATATATTTGCTGCTTCTTAGCATTCCCTGCAACGGAGTATTCTCTGTCTAGAGCGCACAACTGCACAAGCTTATATGGAAGAAGCATATGCCTGAGCTTGTATTTTGATTTAAGCTGTGTTGGTTTGACATTGTGGAAAATAGAATAATAGAATCAAAATGTATTAGCCTTTTTACCCTTTAGGGATGTGACGATGAGAAAATTTTCCCTCACCGTCACATTACAGTGCGTGTGCACTGTGTGGCCGTGAATGAATTAAATATATTTTCGGTTTGCCAATTTGGGGGCGGGTTGCTTGAATGGTGGTTCATTAGCCTATTATTCTTAATGAAAAACACAACAACAAAACAGTACAATGACAAGCTCACTTAAATAGGTGCATTTATATTTCACTTTGAAACCAAATCTTCTGCTGTCATCTTGTCATTCAGCTTCCTCACTCTCGTGATGAATGAGATCTGACTCCTGCTGCTGGTCTGTGCTGTGATTCTCATTTGGCTCACGCAGCACATTCAGTTTTTAATTGTAGTTAATCTGTTCTCTAACTGAACAAAAATTTTTACTACTATAAAATATCAAAACGATGGGGGCAGAGCCATGGTGGACAAGTGATGTTACCGGTATTATGCCTGAACACCAGTAACACAGACTATAGCAGCAAACCTAATATTACCCATTATTATCAATCTAAATGAATCTACTGCGAAATATAGGAGCTTGTTATTGGGACGTAACAGACCTGTGTGTTTTGTATCACTAGTGCAGTGTCCGTTCTCGGAGCATATAAGCATATAAATGAGGCACACCACTTCTCGAGATTCCTGCCTTTATTGGAGAGAAGAATATGTTCAGCCCCCTCCCTCCAAAGCTTTGAATATTCGGTGTTGATTACTACCAGTGCTTCGAAGCTCAAAAAATGGTATTCGGACCAGCCCTAAAATTACGGCCAGGAGCCGCTGCATACATCTTAACAAGTTGTGTTCCAAATTTGAGCTTGATATCTCAAAACTTTCAGTGAATTTTTTTTTTTTAGTTTTGCAGTACCAAAAGTTTCCACTATATGAAATTTGTTTCCCATTTGTTTCCAATGCAAGTTTTTTTTTTTTTTTTTTTTGCAGGACAATTTAACCTTTTCAAATCATGCCCATGCATATGTTTTGTGTGTTTGTGCTTACACAGCAAGTGCTAACACCTTTAAGTTTCGTACCATGTACCATTCCGATAAAGTAAAACAAAATTTTATTAAAAAATATTTGACGAATCAAAATGACCGAAGAGCAGAGAGTTAAATATTTACATTTTATATTTGTGAGACAGTTATGATTTTGTAAATTGTGTTTTGATTTTGTTTGGTCAGCGTCTATCCTACAGTGCAGAGGAACCGTTAGCAGATGCTGCCAAGCTTTACTGGCATTTCTTTCGAACGGAGCAGTCGGGTACAGCAGGCATCATCATCACGCTCTTCCTATATGGCGTCCACTGCATCCTCTCCTTCACCTTTCTTTATGTTTACTTCCTCAGGTACAGTACCTTAAAAGCAATCAAACAAACACAAAATAAAACATTTGTCAAGTAGTTCTGGAGTTGTCCCAGTGGATCAACTTGAATGTCTTGTTGCATTTGTCACATGCACTCATGCCATTGTAAATAATTTTGCTTAACTGTGAGTGCACTTTTGCAGCAACCTTGGTTCCAATCCTTTTCTCCAAAGGCATTTCAGAATATTGTCCAATAATTAAATCAAATGTAAACCTTGAATAAAACCAACTGGCTGGGTACACTTAACTAGCTCTAAATACACAGATAGGTAGATGGATAGGTAGATAGATAGATATTAAATTACTTTTCTACTGTCTAGTGATAATTTGGAAAAAGAAACAGAATGGAAGCCTACATGTTAATATAGCAATGAATGCAACTTTCATTGCGTGGAAAAGGGGCAATTAAATTGCGCTACTTTTCAATCGTTTTTAATGTAAACATCACCCTAGACCGTTAGACTGTTGCGCTCGCATCTCTTCCATACTTTTGCAGAGTAGGCTATCGTGCATGACGTGGCTTTATAAATGCGGCACTCAAGTTAAAATAACATTTTAAAAAAACGTGTCTCTAGATCTGCAGTACTGAAGGATTTTATTCTTCGTAGTACTGGAAATTAAACACACACAAAAAAATATATATAATAATTTCTACATACATTTTGGTCCAGGAATATAAATTTCTCTACGAGTGTAATCCTGGATGAGCCCCAAATTATATTATATTAATCCACAGCCAGAGACAACATAAAAAGACAATGACACATACATTGATAATGCAAAATAGGTGGGAAGACAAGAATGCTTGATGACAAGAATGCAAGAAGTGGTCGCAAGAAGATCCTTTTCTCTGAGCAGGGCATTCATTTTATAGGGGAACTCACCTGACCTTGAGGCATTCTTCATTTGCCATTTTTAATTGTACAAGAGGGAGAGAGAAAACACAATGCTGCAGTGCGGCCAAGCAACTGAGAAGAGGGATATATTATCATATACACCACACATCTACATTTAACAGAAAGCAACAAACATTGTCTTATAAATGAAGATCAAAAAAATGGATGGAAGAAGGATGAGTTTGTGCTTTGGCTCAAGGTTTTTCTTTTTTTTTTCTGCATCCAGGCAATAAATTATGTCTATCTACAGAAACAGAATTTCACAATAAGAACAAAAATGCAGTTTTCTCTTTTCTGTTGTTCTTTGCTGTCAAATTGAGAGTTTGTGTGTGACCTTCCTGGTAGAAGTGTCAAAAGTGTCACAACACTGCAGTCCACACTATTCAGAGTCTGAGATTATGGCAGTGTATTTTTGGACAGGGAACCCCCTTAGGGACATCCAGCCAATGAAGTCCTGTCCACCAGCACATAAGCATCATAAACAGGCCATATCAAGAGCTTTCTGCTCATTACCATCAGCTGACAGCCAAGTGTTGATGTAATGCAATTTGATTTAATACTCTCATGAAATTAAAGAATGAATAATCAGAGAAATGACATGAAGATGAGCTCAAATCACCTTCACAGGGTTTGTTAATATGCATTTCAGAAGCAATGAACATTGGGTTTTCCGATTATATTGCCAGGCACCAAATTGCCGTGTTTTAGCTTTACTGCTTTCTTGAAATGTTCATGAATTTTTTTAAATTTTTGTGGAATAATGTTGACTAAGGATCATGCATAATAAAACCAGAAAATTAATAGGCTCAATTTTGAATTCTTTTGGATTTTCATTGTTCAAATGGCTGCTACTGGGCAAGAGAATGATGCACAAAATCATATTAACAAAAATGGAAATCCTTTGATTTTTAAGGCTAAATTTGGACCAAGAAGTCAAGAAATACACGTCAGGTATAGATATGGCATTGCCTGTTCGTAGATCACCTTTCATGTTTGAATATGTAGGTCTATAATCACACACTGTAGCTTTAAGGTCTGGAAATAAAACAAAGGACCCACGACTGTAAAAACCTGATTTTCCACTAATCAGTATAGAAAGGTCTAAGAGAAAGAGCTTTCATCTTTTTTCTCAATGGCTGGGCTTATATCCCACACTGGATGGACGACATTAAGTGTCAGCCGTAGAGAAGGGTAATGTCTCATGCCAGTGCATTGCTCTAGGATGGCAGGGTTGGCACATGTAACATGGGTTAAAGCTGAAGAGTGGCTGTGCTGTGTAAATGTAGGCCAGCAGTCTTATTGTGAGTAGGCTTGCGCGTTTTTATGGGTTATCTGCTTCTATTCACTGTGTGGAGAGAAGCACTGACACAGTGCCTGACCTATTTCTAAAATAACGCCTGAGGCTACACGTATAGATAGAATGAACTGTTATCCGTTTTTAATTACATTTTAGCAAGCCCTGATTCACTCCCTGCAAAGCCGGAAAGAGGCATGTTTTGCATTTTATCATTCAATTTGCTAGAAAATATATAAACACTATCAGACATTTGATTTGGGAAATAAGAGGAGAATCGTGCCACAACTGAAGTGTCTGTGAAAAGTGAATGAAAGGTTCTTCTGCTCAACATCTGGTTGGTTGAGAGGCTTTCAGGCTGACGATATCATTGGTTGACAGACAGACTGATACGAGAATGTACTAGTTCTCCCGGGGTCTTTGTTTAATTCCTGATCCCTAAATATTTCTGGAATATTTTTTATTATAAATGGTTAATGCTGGGATTTATCAATCCTACTCCTTCCTTCCCGCAGAGTTTATCCCACTAAGCCTTATTGTCTTGACCGGTGCTTTAAAGGTAGATCTTCAGGAGCAGGACTGAGCACCACTCGTTTATGGGATGTCTTGGCTTCCCATTTATAGCTTAAGCTGACCTCTGGACATTTCTTTAACTGTTAGCTAGATTAAACAACTGGATGTAGCCCACATTCCCAGGACACCAATGGACTGCTTGTACATCTGACATTAAAATTTATTTGAATATCTTAATGTATCATTGAAAGGTACACATGAAAAGTGTTATTGCTGGGTATGAGCAGGCCATATTGAATAGGCACAATCACCCTCATATAGATTCTATGGATTGTGTCTTTGGATGTCTCTCCTTCTGGATCATTGTTTTTTGATGCAGTCCTGTTACTGTCTCAGGTCCAGACTCACATTTTGAGCAGGTGGCTAGGAGCAGGGCTGCAGGCTATATCCAGACAGCACATCTAGAAATGTTTGATGAATAGCAATGGACGTTTCTCACTTTAATTTGCCTGGAGTCCAGATACGGACCTAGAGTGGCAATGGAGTGTTGGAGGGAGGTTCAGGGCAGCCTTCCAGAAACAGTAAGACTACCAAGAGCAAAGCTAATGCAATTTTCCTTGGAGTTTAGTTGATGTTGTCATTATAGAATGATCATATGATTTACTAGAAGAATCTTTAAGGGAATGACAAGGTTGGAGGCATCTCTGGTTCTGGACCTGAGGACAAGGATCCATGACCATGGGCCTCCTATCACCATATCAGAATCACAGTGTTAGCAAAACTTTCCAAAGCAAACAAATTTGCTGCAAGCATATTATTTCTGTTCTTCAGCTTGCCTTAGGCATCTTAAGCCAATTATTCATTTGTATCCTTTTCAAATACTGAAAGCATCACTGGTCCTACTCTGTCCACAATAAAACCCTGGCATAATTTAAAATGGAAATACAGTTGAATATTAGTTCACATATATGTACAAAGTATGTAATAGAATATGTGTACTCTGGTAATTGTTCTTTTTGATAATGCATGAATGGGTTATCTTCACATTTTCATGCATGCTTAGGTCATATTCATGCCATAGCAAAGCAGTCATCACACGCTTCTTTCCCATGATAGAATGATGGATCAATATATTTCAGTTATATTTCACATTTAGATATTTTTATCTCTACTGCTTTTCATCTTTTATACTTTGCATGGCAAATGTTTCTGGAGTGCTCATTACCCTTTGAGCAGAAAGAATCTCTTTTCCACGGCAGAGGGTCAAAGCATTTTGAAGAGAAGCCAAGCTGTGTTTTCTCGGCTTTTGATTCATGCGCTGAGTATGTGAGATGTCTAAGGAGACTCAATATCAATAATCACACTTTAGTGGTCATATGACTCAAAACTTTGTCACCAGACAGAGATTCAGATACCTCTATGTGCTCAGTTTCTTTAAAGAACATTAGAATCAATATATGATCTGAAGAGACAGCCTTCCCACAAAAACACAAGCAAACAAGCCTCCTACACTACTTGTAGAATCTAGAATCCCCGAGTCACTCATAGCACCTTCTCTTTGACTTTCTCTGTGACTTTGTTTACTTGAGTAGAATGTAGGGGAGAAGAAAATACCGGAATTAGTTAACAAATGTGTCAAACCTTTTCAGTTATGTGAACCTTCTACCGCGGACTAGAGTCGCTTCTGTTCTGCCGGTTGACATTGACAGGTCAGGCCTGCTTCTCTGCCGAGCTGAAGCTCATCAGAATTTCACTGTGTTGGAAAGGTCAGATGAGCTGTTCGTCAGACGTTAACAGCCTTGACAGCAAAATGACCAGGATGTGACAAGGTGGCATAAAACCCGTTTGAACTCTGAACTTCTGTCCTGCAACTTTGAAAAAAAACAAAACAAGAAATAGTTAATTGATCATCAGTTAATCATTTACATGCTCCCATGTCACCCCAAACCCTTAATAGTTGCTATATTCCAAATGTGTTATGTGAGGAACCTTTCAAAAATTAATTCACTGGGGGCTCTCAAATATCATTCACTCTTGTGTTCAGTAAAAAAAAAAAAAAAAAAAAAAAAGGCAGGCTTGACATCAACAACAGTGAATGTCATTGGTTCTTTCATGTTACATTGCAGATTAGGATACAATACAAGGTGCGTTTGTATGTTTCTTTTTGGAATGACATGATGACAGGATTTAATTTTATTTGTATAATGGTTAAAATGTCAAAATCAATTACACTCACACACAACCAGGGCTTGACATTAACACCCGCCATTTGCGGCTGGATTACAGCTATGGCGTGTAACACAGTCACTCCCACTAGCCACTTTGGCGTGTTGAAATGTATTGTAGTCTTCTCAAAAGGCATTTGTTAAAATTGCGTTGCGCACTGTAACCAATCATGCGATTCTGTTGAGTTCATGAATGCAATGTCTAATAATAAGAGGTGTTCAGATTAGTCATCTCTGAAACGCTGGAGTTTTGTTCAGAGTGCGCTCTCACTGAAATTTGCACTCTCATCATAAACAACAAAGCAGAGATGTACGTAGGTAGGCTCATTCATCATTCAGTGATTGAATGTTTATGTTCTATTTCAGCAGCGAAAATAATTTCAAACAAAGATCACAGCAGAACCATAACGCATCTGATGTGACTGGCATAAAGTTGGCTTGACGCTGGACGTTCGATATTTGCAAATTTAGGGATCGTCTCTAAAGTTGTATACGACATTGATATCCACATTTCTAACTTCAATAGCATTTGAAGAGTATGACTTGCAGTCATAAAACCAACTGTAAAGTGTTTATCTAGGTGTCAGGTATGATGCACACATTTTAGTTTTTTTGATATTTAATAAACTGTCAAATCACATGAAAATGTGGATATCTCAGCTCAAACACAAAAGATGCTTTAAATAAGTCATAGCTGATAGAACACTGATGAGAATATTGCTTGAGAATAAATTATATTTACACCAAATAATCTTTTTTTTTTTTTTTTTTTTTTTTTTTTCAGACAAGCAACTGTTAGTGTTTCACTGTCTAGATTAAGGAGCTTTACACACACTCTAAAAAATGCTGGGTTAAAAACAACCCAAGTTGGGTTGAAAATGGACTAACCCAGCGATTGGGTTGTTTTTAACCCATGGTTGGGTTAAATGTTTGCTTAAAACAACCCAATCGCTGGGTTAGTCCATTTTCAACCAAACTTGGGTTGTTTTTAACCCAGCATTTTTTAGAGTGCATCAGAGCTAAATAGGCTGTTAAATTTGATGACCTGTCATGTCATATATTTCATGTAGACTTGATTTGGGTGTGTACAGTGGTCATTTACATATAGCCAACAACACATTTCCCAACAACAACATTTTGGCCAGTGAAAATGATGAGTGGCTAATAACTTTGGAAAACCACTAGCCACAGTTCTCTGGTTTGCAAAAAAATGTCAATGAATGTCAAGCCCTGCACACAACATACACTCTGCCATTTTGAAATGCGTAAGCGTAAACTTTTTTTCTTCTTTTATTATACAGACTTCATGATGATGGGAGACTGTTAGATATCTATCAACGCCTCCACAGCACAGAGGGAGCGTTCTTTGTTCCACATGACATGGAAGTCTCCAACCAGGAGCTCAATTACATTGTAAAGAAGGCAGAGCAATGGAGAGGCTTCAATGGAGAGAGACGCAAGGTGAGTCTGGAAGTTCTGTTTATAGTGGTAACAACCAGCACTGAACACTGGGCCAATGATAAGCTTCAAAGAGAATATCTTCTTGCATGAAGGCGATCCAGCTGCCATGGGCTGCATTGCCACACAACGCTTCACTGTTGCAAAGCTCTACTCAAGTCTTAGGCGCTTAATTGGATTAATGGCTGTTTTAAAGAAGATGGGCAAAATGGTAGTTGATACTAATCCATCAGATTGCCTCTGCAAAAGATTTCTGTCTGTCTGATGGCTTGTAGATGCCCGCTAGCATTTATGAGTAAGAAAGCCTTTGTGATGGTTTTCAGAAATGGACTGTCACGTTGAACTGTTCACTGAGCTTTCTAATATGCATTATAATTAACATAAAATGGAATCAAAGGATATAACATTATTATTTCAAATCATTCTGTTTTCTTTAGTTACATTTATGAATGCCAAAAATTTGTCACAGAGGTTTTTAGCTAGTCTAATTAGTTGGGGCTAATTATCCAAAAAGGAATTCGGCTTGATTAATCCACGGAAATCAATTTCCAACAATATTTCATTAAGAAAAAAGACTGCTCAATCAACAGAGGGACGCATGAGGAGACACACTCAATTCACACACACACACACACACACTCTGAGTTCACAACTTGGGTGGCAACTCCTCTTTTAGTGTTCTTGATGAAGAAATGTTATTGGCTGTCAAACAAGTCATTAAAAAGGCATTCTGTAATTCCTAGCTCAAATCATAGACCTTTGCAAATCACGTTATATTTGCAGCCCTTTGCAATGACCCTGTTTATGTTTTAGATTCCAAAAGTACTGCTACAGCTGTGGCAATATTAGTAATGAAGGTGCTACTAATTGGATGCAGTTGTTTAGATTGTAATTAAGAAAACGGCATCGTTTAGCCAACACGCTTGCAGAATCTTTTTCAACTAGAGCAGTCTCCATCCCAGAACTGCAGTCATAACCTCCTCTCTCATATTGGCCCTAATTTGCCGTTATTGAACTGATAAAATGCTAACACATTAAACACATTTGCCAGCATGATGAAAATTTAGGGTTATTGCATTTCACAATTTTTACATTATTCAGACTGACGATTTTTCATTTAAATAAGACGGGCTAGGCCATTATTTCATAATTATTGTGGCAATTTCTCTATGCAAAAAAGGGTCACTTTCCCAACTCAGCAAAGACATATCCCTATTAAACTAATTTGCCTACTTGCAATTTTTTGTCATTTTTCCCTCATTAACTATTTATCAACACAGTAGAAAAAAATATATGTTGGAGGGGAGGGAGCAGCCAGACAGAGCTGAAACTAATATTTTGCAACTATAATGATTTTTTGCATCCTTAATTAGATAGAATATGCTTGATATGATTAGGTCAGGATGTAGTAGTTTTCATTAAAAATAGATTTCAGAAACTGTATTCCAAATGTTCCCTCACAATTAAATAATGAATCTGGCACATTCCTTATTATGGACCCAATTAATATGGCAGAAAGAGGCGTGATTTTAATAACAAGAGGCCACGAGGCCTTCATTAGCAGAGAATGGGGGTGGAGAGAGCATAGAAAACATTTACAGGTACAGATAGAGCCACAGGACGCTTGGAAACTTCAGAAAGTTCCAGCAGCTTATTTGAACGCCTGTGGCCAATATATGTGCTGATCATTTACGAATTAATATTACAATGTTGCAAAGATTGACATGCTTTGTCTTGGCCTCAACTCAGAGTTTCCAAAAGCCCTGGGGGAAATTATATTTACTAAATACCATCATTACAATAAATATAATTCATTATGATCTGTTTGAAAGATCTGTTTGTTTTATGTAATGCGAGTATTTGGTAGTGTTTCAAAGGCCAGCAGTGCCTTGCAGTGTGACATGCTGTACTCTATCTAAAATTATTTTCCTAATGCTTCTACAATTATTATACATGCAGATTTTATTAGCTGGAATATATGTACTTAAAAAAAAATTCAGACCACAGACCATGCAAGTAAAAAATGTCCACCTTATCCAGCTTATTTTTAACGTCAGAGCAGGCTGTTGTAACCTATAAGAGAACTTATTTTAAGAAAACTATTTTCATAAAATAACTCATTTATTATCGTAATCATAAATACATGTTTACTGCACTCTGTTATTCTTCTAGTTATTTACCTATAGCGGCCAGTGAAAATCATGGGAAGTCTTGCACATTCAAAGATTTTGCTAAATAAAACAGAATCTCTGACCTAAAATAAACATACATATACATTTGAACCTAAAATCATTGTCCATGTAATCTGTCGTCTAGCCTTTGGGTATAAGATTATTAAAGCTAATAATTTGCTCATTTTAAGTAACTTGATTCCTACTTGATATGAAGCGCATTCTTCTTTATAGAATAAAGAAACTATTCTGACAGTAAAACAGTCATGGGTAATTCATCATTAATGCAAGTTTCTTCTTCCGAGCACTACAACAATAAAACAATCCGCATTAAATAATTCTGCAAGTGGCTTGATTTTTATCATGATCAAATTCTGTGCGTTTCATGGGGCGATCATAAAAACTAATCTGATTTTTTACTCTTTAATTAACTTCATATTATGGTTTATTTTCTTCCAGGCCATGTGATCAACATTATTGCATTATTAACACATTGTCATACTAGCATTCAGTGGCAACTAAATAAAAAAAAAGGATTTGCATTTCACAAACACGCATAGTATGGTTGGTTACATTGTAGATCGTGATAATTTTTACTTTTTTGCGTGAAACTATGCATTTCTTTGATGGTGATTACAACCGCATAGACTTTATGTTCTAACTGCACTCCTATAGTGCGTATTTCTAGCAAAGGGGCCTAAAGTCAAAGTGTGCGGATAATGAGCTCATTAATTATGTATAGGCACTGCTGCAGATGGACCTCATTAATTGCGTGCCGTCACCTTCTTGATTACTGTACCTGGAAGGGAGGTGCTAATGTCTGCCGTGCTTAAGCAGGTAACGCAAACTGTTTTGTCACCGGCTGTGTGACAGTGACAGAGGAGTCCGGCGTCGCTGTAATCTTCACCGTAATTCACCAGAACGTTACGCTAATGGCTGCTGATAGCCCTGGAGATGTTTTCGCTACTGAATCGCATCGAGATTTGCGCTCTGTCGTGCTATTTGTCTCCACATGTCTCAGTAATGTCTTTCCACGGGCTGAATTTAGGGAACACCCAAGGTGCTTTGCAAAACAACTGACAGGGGGCCCAACCTGTCGCAGGAAGGAGAACACACGCACTGAAGATCTAATGACGAGCAGACTGCCGCTCTCTTCCTGTGCACCCCCCACCACTCATCTCTCTGTCTCTCTGTCTGTAATTATTAAGACGGAGTTACGTGGGACCTTTTCATGCTGTTGCTTTAGTCCAACTCTGTGACAGCAGATTTATCAAAGAACTCGCTCCAAACTTCAGGTTGCCTTTGTTCCCATTATGAAATATTGTCAACTGTTACATTTTAAAAGTCAGAAAACCCAGATAATTGTATTTATTCTTTTGGCATACATTTCCTTCAAAGTACAGTATTCGGTATATAATTAGTGTGTCAAAAAATTAAGAACATCTCCTGGTCAAAAAATGCAAATCAAGGCATAACAAATTATGTTTTTTTTTTTTTTTTTTTGCATTGTAATATTGTTTTTAATACAATTAAGCAAAACTTTTAAAAATAAACAAATCCTCCCTGCTGCGACGTTACGCCGGTCAGTAAGATTATTATTACTTATTATTATTTTCAATAAATACTTTTATTCAGCAGTAATGCATTAAATTGATAAAAATGACAGGCTTTCTGTTCTTTTAAACTGTCTCTTCATCAAAAATATTAAGCAGCTGTTTTCAACATTTATAAAAATAAGAATAGTTTGAGCTCTAAATCAGCACATGTGACCCTGGACCACAAAACCAGCCATAAGTCGCATGGGTATATTTGTGGCAATAGCCAACAATACATTTTATGGGTCAAAATGATAATAAGTAAAGGTCATGTTCCATGAAGATATTTTGTATCTAATTACGAATAATTTCATACCGTAAATAATCAAAAATGTATTATTAGTAATAATATGTATCGCTAAGGACTTAATTTGGACAACTTTAAAGGTGATTTTATCAATATTTAGATTTTTTTGCACCCTCAGATTCCAGATTTTCAAATAGTTGTATCTTGGCCAAATATCGTCCTATCCTAACAAACATCAAAATATTATTTATTTATTTCATGTGATGTATAAATCTCAATAAAAAAAAAAAACCCTTATGACTGGTTTTGTGGACGAGGGTCACATAATGATTTCTGAAGGACCATGTGATACTGAAAACTGGGGTAATGACTGCTGAAAATTCATCTTTGATATCACAGGTAAAAATTACATTTTGAAATATATTAAAAAGAAGGGACTCACCAGCATGGGGCAAAAGGCACAAACTATTAATACAAATACTTTAGCTAAAATAATATGTTTTTAATAATGTCCAAGTTAATACTTGTTCAAAACAGTCACAAAGTTTATATTGTATTGGTGTCTATTTTCGGTTTATTTTGATAAATAAAAAAATTAATAAAAGAAATGTTCAATTAATATACAGTCATTAAAATGTTCATTTTAAAAATACTGAAACAAAAGTATTTAAAGAAGTAAAGTTTCTGAAAGCATTTAATTATCTCATAATTTAATATACAGTAGCTTTACAATGTAACAAATAAATATTATATTTTATTATATGATATGATTAATATCATATTTTTAAAATTGATGGTTTCATTATAAATATGGTAGCCAGCCAACTTAATATATGATATTTACCATCTGAAAATAACCATGTCATGTCAACAACTGTAAAATTCAGCCAGCATTGTGCTTTTAGCCCCACAACAGGGGAGCTTTTTATCCCAAATACCATTCTTTTACATATTCTTCCAATATTGAAAAACTGTTGCTTTATTTACCTTAAACTGAAAATCATTAACAAGACTATATCACAATAGTCAATAACTTTAAACTTAGCTTTCCTGTAGCTCAAACAATAAGAGCGTGGTGCTAGCAACACCAAGCTCATGGGTTCGATTCCCAGGGAAAGCAAGAACTGACAAAAATGTAAAAATGTGTACCTTGAATGCAATGTAAGTTGCTTTGGATAAAAGTGTCTGCCAAATGGATTAATGTAATGTAAAAAATAAATAAATAAAATAAATATTGGATAAATTAGCACAGAAACAACTTTGCATTGCTGACTGCCATCTCTTCATCAAAAATATTAAGCAGCAGTTTTCAACATTTATAAAAATAAGAATTGTTTGAGCTCTAGGATCAGCCAAATTTCCTCCACCATCATCATAAGTGGATGTTAAAGGGATATTTCACCCCAAAATGAAAATTAGCCCATGATTTACTCACCCACAAGTCATTCTTCTTTCAGATAAATACAATTGGAGTTATAATGACAAATATCCTGACTCTTCTGAGCTTTATAATGGCAGTGAAATGCTGTTTCTGTTTTGAAGTTCATAAAAGTGCATCTATCCATCATTAAAGTGCTCCACATGGCTCTGGGGGGTTAATAAAGGCCTTCTGAAGCGAATCGATGAGTTTGAGAAAAATATCCATATTTAAAACTTTACAAGCTCTAATCTCTAACTTCTGCTAATTGTCGTACACACGTTCAGGAGAGACTGGCGTTCTAGCGTATGACATAGGACGCAGGCCTAGCATAAGTTCGAATCAAATCAAATCACCTTTATTTATATAGCGCTTTTTACAAGTCCAATTGTTTCAAAGCAGCTTCACATTGTTAACAGGAAAATAATGCAACAGAATTTGATTCAGCTGTACAGCCATTCTGGTGAAACAGTGATGTTATCCAGCTAATTTCAATTATCATATAGTGTCAATGCGGGCAGATCGGTAATATAGATGAAATGTGGGTGTCCCCAACTGAGCAAGCCAAAAGCCAGAGGCAACGGTGGCAAGGAACCAAAACTCCTTCAGGGCCACAATGGAGAAAAAAACCTTGGGAGAAACAAGTTCCGGTGATGAACACAGAAGCACTGAGGATAGAGCAAAACAAAACTATACTAGCATATTCTCACTGGAGCGTTCTACGTTATACGCTGGAACACCAGTCTCTCGTGAATGTGCATATGACAGTTAGCGGAAGTTAGAGATGACAGTTTGTAAAGTTTTAAATATGGAAACAAACTCATTGCTTTGCTTCAGAAGGCCATTCACTGCCATTATAAAGCTTGGAAGAGCCAGGACATTTCTTAATACAACTCAGATTATATTCATCTGAAAGAATCATATTCACCTAGGATGACTTGAGGGTGAGGTAATCATGGGCTAATATACATTTTTGGGTGAGCTATCCCTTTAAGAAAAGTGCTGAGCTGAATTTTTGTGCCATCTAGTGGTTTAAAGGAGAATAAAGTCAAATGCGCCTTTTACCCTGGTACGCCTGTAGCCCCGTTGTACCCTACATTTTTAGATGTATATTTAGATTTTTAGTTATATTTTCATGTTTGTTTTGTCTTATTTTAAATAATTTTAATTCATCTTGAGGTCCCCTTGGAAGTTTGTTGAGGCCCCCTAGTGGGCCCTGGCCCCCTGGTGGAGAATATTTATTTTGAGTGTCACAGTTAAAAAAAATCCCAAGTTTCCTTGAAATTAAACTCATGTATTTGGCATTGGTAGCTCCATGCTTTGATAATTTAGAGAATTAATCATTTGTTTTACGATTTTAGAGATTTTCCCAAAATTCTCAGTTTTTGTTCACACCTACAAAAGCTCACCTGCTGACTAGCCGCCCATGACCGGCAAGCTCCGGAGACGCTGTCAGACAACAATGGGCCTGAAAAAACCTGGAAAAACACCCAAAACAGGAATATAAACACAGGAATGAAGGGGGAAGATGCTCAGAATCTGCCCTGATATGGGAAGGGTCACAGGAAGGCACCTGCAGCCCTCCCCCCTCCACTCTGCCGGCCTGTTTGCTTGCATTAGTTCTAAAAGCCGCTTCTTCAATTACAGGAGGCTATTAGTGGACAGTGCACAGAGGCTGCAGGGCCCCGGGCTACAGCGGCACAGAACCGCACAACAGAGCTCAATACGACATGACTGCAGAGGGGACACGCCTGCCATGCAGAAAAGGTCAACGACTTTTGGTGGGCAGCAATGTGTGAAAGTGTTGCAGTCGCACAATGGTTAGAGAAGAGAGAGAGAATCTAGTCTGGATTTGTGAAGAGTGTGGAAGCCCCTCAGATTGTTCTTGGCTAATTTATTGCTTTGCTGGGTTTATAAAACTCGTACCTCAGTCAACATCTTCAGTTTGCTCGCTTTTTTATGGTCATGATTAAGTTTAAGGATGGGTAATCACTAAAAACATTATCTTAGAAAGTGAGCAAGAGTTAGTTTGGTCACACGCTCTGTAAACATGGCAGCACCATGATTGTTTTTATACAGCGCTTGTTTTTCACATACCAGGCTGGACGTTGGTTTTATCAGAGATGGACATTTCTTTTAAATTTATCCGAACATATTGCACACAGTCAGCTGTCAAAACAATTGCAGCTGGGAGCTTGAAATTGAGTCCACATGTTTAAACTCATATATATCCTGTAATCTCTCTCTCTCTCTCTCTCTCTCTCTCTCTCTCTCTCTCTCTCTCTCTCTCTCTCTCTCTCTCTCTCTCTCTCTCTCTCTCTCTCTCGCTCTCTCTCGCTCTCTCTCGCTCATAATGTAAAACAGAAGGAACAAATTGGATGGTCAGTAAGTCAGTGAACATTGTTTAAAGATGCAGCACAACAGGGATTTGAGAGAATATCAGACTTTTAATATATACATGTTTTTTTCTTTTTCCCTCTGTGACCAAACAAAATGAAATTGTTTTCAGGTTTTGTTTTAATTGACTGTATTTCCCAAGCCTGAGAACATAGATAGTGTATCGCTAAAACACAATAGTCAACTAGAAGTGGGAAAAAATGCATATTTCAAAGTTCTTAAATCAATCAATATGCTCACAAATCAAAATGTTGTTCCCAAGAATCAATATATTCCATTTGACTAAAATTCATAACAAGCTAAGAATAAATTTAAGCTGAAAACAGATCATTTGTAAGAATATTTGCCTATATCATGTTGTAGGCGATAAGGATTTTCGTGCTGGAACAAGCTGAAACCAAGAGTAAAGAGAGACACTGATGTCTTTTACCATACTGCTGTTGTCACTGGTGTAAGAGGGTCTGCTTTGTGTTGTCTCTAAAATCACCCTGTAGTAAAATCACAGCCTTGAGTGGCGTATTCCTTTAACAAAGTGCTTCTGGAGTTATACTTCAGTGCTTTCTGTGACCGAATGGATAAAAAAAGTGTATAAATTAGTTAGGAGAATGTTCTGGGCACTCTTCAGTTACACATAAATACATAAGTATTGGTAGCTAATTTGTATGAACTTATGCCCCACTGACAGTTAGACTTATGGTTGGACCTTATGCTTACATTTTTCTTCTAAACATTATATATTTCTGTACGAGTCATCATACAAATGCATATGAAATTGCCACCTCGTAGAACAGTTGTTTTCTGACTTTTGTTTGTTGTAGATCAAATTTGTGAATTGAAACCCAAATCTACAATAAAAATAATAGTATCTGTGCTGATGCTCAAGTCACCGTATGAGCAGATCGGTGTATGCAAAACCGTCTTAGTATGAATGTAAATATCCTTGATTCTCTCCCCTCCAAACAAACCTCGAAAAAGTTTAACTTCCAGGCATCAGTGCTTCATGCAAGTTGCCATCTCCTTTCCGGAGTTGTTTATGGATTAAATTGGCTTTTTAAGCATTTATAAAAGCAGATTAGTAACAGTGAATTATGCAGATGCATGGGGCAGATTATCCTGAGCTCAGATACTATCTCCTCTTTATCTGTCTCTGCTTGGAGTCTGAAGTTAAATATTCATGCCCGTTTAGTTTATAATTCTCTCTACCAGCCCAGTTTCAGTCAAACACACGTCACAGTAGATTGGCGTTACATTAGCATGAGTTCACTGAGGTAAATGAGTTGTGCTGTCAGAAGAGCGCTCACTGTCCACTGCTAACAAGCGATACATAAACAATACAAATGATCTTGAGATGACTCATTTTGTCCGTTCTGATGTTCAGCAGTAGCTTGTCATGTCTGTGGGAGCGGTAGGGCAGATATAGAGCCGTTCCACAGGCAAATCATGCCCGAGCACCACAGATTTATGCTGCCCTAATTACACAAACAAAATTCTCTGCCATGCATGCGGCGATAATGCGCATCTATGTCTGTTCTACATGCAGGAGATATCTAGGTAATCCAGGAGTCTCTGCTTTAAATGCATTGGCATTTTCTGCATGAAACAAACATGCAGCCAGAGATAACCATTCAGAAAAATTACATGGAGTCAATATCAGCTCGGTACTGTATAGTATTGAGTGCACAAGTCGGTTTCTGGAAGTAGTCCCGTTTAGGGGAAGGTTACAATTTATTTTGATGATGTTCTGTTGACTATAAATAGCATTGCACCTACATGTCAACTAACTCTCAATAGAGTTGAATAGGAGTAGACTGTTAGGGTTAGTAGAATAAGTTGACATGTACTTGAAAAGTTACTTATAGTCAGTAGAATGTCTGTTTGGGGACTATCAAAATAAAGTGTTAGCAGATTTTAAGCAGACAATCTACTAATACTATAATGAGAGATAATAGACATGTAGGTGCAACATTACTTATATTCATCAGAATGTCTAAAGGAGCCTTCAAAATAAAGTGTTACCTAGGGAATTTAAAAGTAACTTTTGAAGATGTAATCAACAAGGTTGTTAATCAGCGTGCTTTTGTTGAAGCTTGTACGCATTATTTAAATCTATTAAAAAACAAACAAACTAACAAAAAAAAAAAAACATTTTGTTTGAGCAGAATTTTTGGTGGAAAATTGATTACCCATGATTCTGCAAAAAATAAAACACCAATCACAGAATTGCAACTAGCAAATCACACCAAAGCACACTTAAGTGCCTGCTCACTGCCATGAAAGGTCTGCAAAGGATGCAAGTGCTTTTTGGGATGTGTTTTTTTTTTTTTTTTTCACTTCACTGAAAATAAGCACATGGCCTTGTACCTTTGTCTTTCAGTAACCCTTTGCTAACGTCCTGTGTATGTGAAAATATGTACAAGTAAGTGTATGCATCTTGTTATTTATGTCAATCACTGTGACTCTGTTCCAAACCCCAGTGTGCTGCCTAATGTCTCTCCATAGGCAGGTGTTTACTAAGACATCATCCTTACTAAAAATGTGTATGTTTTTTTAATTAAATATAACTAGTTCAATACAATTTTAGAAAAATTGTTCAGTACTGCGTGGCATTTCTCTTGTCTTTATCTGCCATTATTTATGCATGTATTGCACTGAGCTCTGCAGTGCATCATGGGATTGCTTACTCTCTGAAGGACACATGCACTGCTTGAAATTTGGGCCAAAGCTGTTTCTCAACTGGTGGGTCGTGACCCAAAAGTGGGTCACAAGAACGTTTTGACTGGGTCACAGGGTGTGAAGTCTAAATAAATTCTAAATATGTTTCTGATGCGAGACTTTTATTTTGAAAGGCGTACGTGAAAGCTTTTGACACTTCTGTCAGACGCATTTTAAGTAAAGAGTGCCTGAGAAAAACGTGTTGTCCTGATTCAGTATCTTCAGTCAGATGAGATGTTGTCAGGCCACTATTCTACCGTTATATTCATAACTTGTTATGAAACAAAAATTCTCTCACCTCAGAAAAAAATACTTTCCTGTCCTGTCAGCCATTATACTGTGCTCTTAGCACACTCTCTTCAATAGCACACTCAAATATGGTGGCGCGCAATGTACATCACTTGATTATAAATAAAGCGCAAAAGAAGCTACGAGCATGCAAAGTCATAGTTATGTCATTTTGTAAGTCATGAAATTAACAAAAAGTTTATTACCAATAAATTACCTAACTGGTACTTCGTTTGTTAGCTGCGAAGGATTTGCATGCAGGAATGATCCATTCTATTTATTTATCAGTTTCCATATGTTTCATTAACAGTTAAGGTTATTTCACCCAAAAATTTAAATTCTGTCATTAATTACTCACCTTCATGTCGTTCCAAAAACCCGGGACAGGGACAGGTGCTGTATCTTCGGAACACAAATGAAGATATTTTTGGTGAAATCCGAGAGCTCTCTGACCCCTCCATAGACAGCAATTTAATTAACTCTTTCAAGGCAAAGGTAGTAAAGACATTGTTCAAATTGTCCATGTGGCAGTGGTTCAGCCTTAATTTTATAAAGCGACGAGAATACTTTTTGTGTGCAAAAACAAACAAAAATAACGACTTTATTCAACAATTTCTTCTAGCCCATGTCAGACTCTTACTCTGTTGACGTATTAAATACAGTGCAGAGCTTCCAGAACACCGGCTTACCATTGGCCGATGCTGTTCGAGCGAGCACAACAACGGATGCGCACGAGTCGTTCTGCCGTAGAACTCAGAAGTGCTGCAGTGACACAGGCTAGAAGAAATGTTGAATAAAGTTATTATTTTTGTTTGTTTTTTGTTTAATCGCTGTTTAAGTGGACAGTTGACTATTTTTTGGAAGATAGTTATACAGCTCAGCCATCCACTTTGATATTTTTTGTATTGTAGAGTAGCTTAATCTAGTATATCAGTATTATGTCCCCTGGATGCCCTCACTGGCCCCACATTCACCCTACAGTTCAAACCCCAGCTGCAGCTCCACCTTATTCTCTCCCATGATCCTCTGCTGTAATCTGCCCATCACATCATACTGTACCAGGCCTGCCATGTGCAACTGCCACATAAATAACCCAGGCTGTCCGCCACACACACGCACGCACGCACGCACGCACAGGCTCATTCAAATGCACCTGTCAACTTGATGAAGCACTCGCCCGCAGGGAAGCATTGTTTACATTTTCACTCCACTCTTCGCAAAAGTGAGATTCTAATTATTTTCCCACTGTAAATTAAAGCCAAGTGGGACAGAACTGAGAAGCTGCAGATTCCAGTGGTGGAGCGGCACTATATATAAACCGCTCTCAGGGAGACGGGTGGGTAGAGCGCGAGAGGAAGGTCAGTGGTGTTTTGTCTTGATAACGCATGAGGAAAACAGCAGAGGTGCTCGTGGTGGAGGAAGCTTAAAATCTGTGTTGGGGAGGCTACTTTGAACTTGTGTGTTTGCCAATGTACAAACTACTTTTAATTTAAATAAATTCAACTACAGTCAAGCTACATTTTTGAAGAAGCAGTGAGCTACACTAGAAAGCTACTAATGACAAGTATCTACTGCAAATACATTGAAGCTATTTAGAGAGAATACATTTTCAGGACTTTATATACTATATATTCAGAGCATTTATATATATATATATATATATATATATATATATATATAAAAAGCTTTACATTTGAACAGAAAAAGTTATACAAAATACAGCTAAAAGAATAACATAACATTTTAATCTGTAGTTAGTTACTCACCTACCAACCTATCTACCTGTGATTATTAAATCTGGACCTGGAGATGTTAAACTGATTGAAATGTATATATTATTATTATTTATTTTTTCATTTTTTTAATTTATTTTTTTATTACAATAGGCTTTATGCCGGACGTTACATGTCCAAACAGGAAAACAGGTCTCATTGCGTCTGCTATGTTAAAGGTGCAGTGTGTAGTATTTATGAGGATCTATTGACCGAAATGCAATATAATATACATAGCTATGTTAATGTACCATTGTTTTTATTACCTAGAATGAGCCATTTCTGTTTCCATACACCGCATACAGTGAAATCGCCATTTTGCGCCATCATGTTTCTAGAGTAGCTGTAAACGTACAAAATTCTGTAGCGTTACTCAATCTCTGCTCTCTCTGACGACAATTTTTTTTTTGTCCTGTGTTGGCCATCAGCTTTTCTGTGTGCTCCGAAAGGGAGGGGTGAGTGTTGGGGGATGCAATTCACAACCTCACCACTAGATGCCGCTAAAATTCACACACTCCACCTTTAAAGGCAGTATGAACTGATGGCGATATATATGGACTTTTAAGGTAATCAGCTAACCTAGCTCATTATTTTTATTGTTACTATTTTATGTGATTTAAATATCTAAATATTAGTGGGAAGAAGAAAAATAAAATAAAAAAAACTTTTAGATATCAATCTGCATATGCGATGAACATTGGTTATACTGATCTTTGTAAGAGGTTTTATAAAATGGATCTATATTTAATGAAGCGCATACAAAAGACCTAAACCAGAAGCGATAAGACCTGTTTACACAATATTGATGTTTGTTGCGCATAACCCCCATTTCTGAAACTATGGCATTTCCTGAAACAAAGCCACATGACATGCACACAACATACAAACGCATCTAACACATCTCTTGCAGACACTTAATTAAAAACTACTTTAATTCTTCAAAAAAATGTGTTTCTGCATAGTAACTCTACACACAAACCATCAAATGATTAGCCATATAAATCAACTAAACATGGTTGTGAAAAATGTAAAACATTACTATATTGTGTCTTTTGCTTGTTCAGTGTGCAGTGGAGTGTACAGGACTTTGTCATAGCACTCACACGTACATGTATGTGCACAAATGCACTGCATAGTATGTATGCACAGTTGTTGCACACATGATGGATTTTACAGTTATTGAACTGAACTGAATCAACACTGAACTGACTTGAACTGACTTGAGTAACGTCAACAATGTATCTCCTGATTTTTTTTAAGTTGAATGTTTGTATAAAAATAAAATAAAGACAGTCTTTCTTGACCTGACATGTCCAAACTTAGCATTTATAATCTACATTGTTTATAAATGTAACTATTAAATTCTTTTTAACATGTTTTATGAATATTGAACCTGTTGTTCACAGCATTAGAGCAGCAAGGAGTGGTTTTATAAAACAAAACAAGTGTATAACACCATGAAATGAGGATGAGTCAACGGTGTTTAAGGACAGCATTTCCTCTACAACATACTGCCCGACCAACTTCTTCAACTCTCCCCCACTTAACGTACTGGTTTTGCACCAAAGTCCAGCTTTTGTTGTTTGGGTGGTGGGGGACCTCCTGCTCTTTGCTTCGCAGTTCACACCACCTGGTGGGACTTGCTCTGTAAGTTTGACCATGCAGTGCTGCGACTCCAAATGTTTCTTAAAATTTGACATGGTGTTTTTGTAACTAGATAGCACTTTGTCGTCACCAGCACAGAGTATACAACGAACCTTAATATTGCCATCTTTAGCTGACACAAACTCAATATAGTGACTGTATTTCCATCTAGAAAACGCGCTTCTCTCTCCTCCCTCCATTGTTGTTTACAATACGTTTGTGTCGGCAGTGACGTCACGTGAACTGTCCTCATGCTGAAAACGTGACTTGTCGCATACGTGACTTCTCTCCCCGAGACGCAAGAAGAAAGCAAAAATATATAGGCTATTTTTACTAAGGAAAATTAAAACAATAGTAACGCACAGTGACTTAGATAAATTACTTTAATCTGATTACTGGTTTGGAAATAGTAATGCATTAGATTACTCATTACTGGAAAAAGTGGTCACATTAGAGTAACCGGTATCACTGGTCAAGAGTAAAAAAAAATATATATATATATATATATATATATATATGTATGTGTGTGTGTTTCTGAAAACGTTGTTTTGATTTGAAATGATCAAATTACAAATTAAGCACAAAGACATACTTTTTTGGGATGTTAAATAATGGCGCATACCAGTAAATTGACTAGCTAAACCTTAGTAAATCACCTTGTGTGATTCATTTAAATTCTCTCCTCCCATAAATTTTGCGTCTGAAAAGGAAGCTCCTACAAATGCATATGCAATAAGGTCAGCGCTAATTTTTCAGTAATTCCTGACTAAAACTTTTTTTTTTTTAACACCAAAGGAGGGTTTGCGCTGGCACATGCTGTTAGTAAATCTGGCTCTTTGTTTGCAAGAACAAAAACTGTGACATTATATTAATAATATTATATATTAATGTGCCTGTTTTGTATCTATCTCCATCTGTTGTTCAGTGCATTGGACGTGATTAGGTGATTACAGTGATTAGGCTGCATTAACTAGGTCAGCCGGAACCGGGAACACTTCCCTTAACACCTGATGTACTCGTTACATCATAAGAAGAATCGCATCTACGCTAATGTTAGTTTCTCTGTTTATCCTGAGGTCTACTGCAGTCAGCCAGATCCGGGCCGTATCCAGACCAGATGTGACCAACGCATCCCTGAAATGTCTGCAGAGAGCGTGTCAATTAAACTCTCCCCGTAAATGCCGCATCGACACAATATCCTCATTAAACCCCGACTCCAATCTTTCGAATAATCCTACAAATATCTATTTATCTGATATGACTTCTGATCTGTAATGTTGCCAGAATCATAATCATACACTATTTGTTCGTCGGCCAGAGGAGAACTGGCACCCCGACTGAGCCTGGTTTCTCCCAAGTGGGAACACTTAAATTTCAACTATATTACCGATCTGCCCGCATTGACTCTATATGATAATTGAAATTAACTGGATAACATCACCGCTTTCACCAGAGAGGCTGTACAGCCGAATCAAATTCTGTTGCATTGTTTTCCTGTTAACACAGTGAAGCTGCTTTGAAACTATTGGCATTGTAAAAAACGCTATATAAATAAAGATGACTTGACTTGACACATAATACAGCAAAGTAAGTGTAGCAATGTTCTTTGTTCAGGGAAGAAGGAGGCGGGAACTGGCAACAAACTTTTAATAAATAAACAAACTAAAAGTAAAGGTAGCAGCCCCTCACGGACGACTGCTGCGCACATACATAAAAAAAACGTACGTAAAGACACAACGTAAAGTCCAGGCCTGGTCCTCTCTCGTCCTTCACTGGTGTCGCTCGTCCTTATATGCCTCCGAGCTCCCTCATGAGAGGATTTGAGACCGGTGTGCCTCGCAGGTGACACTCATTCTCAAATCACGCACCAGTCTCGCTCGCTCCTCCCACGTCTCTCGCTCACCACAGTAAGCCTTACTGTCTAATGCTGCATCTCAATGAAAAAAAAAAAAAAAAGAAAGAAAAGAATTTCATAAGTGCTTTTCAGTACATGGCAACTCTACATGCCACATAAATAGCACTTCTGAATTTCACATTAGCATGTTGCTAAGCTAACCTAGGTATATTCTAATAAGCTTAAAAAATACACAGTAATATTGGGTAAATTATTACATTTTAATTGGGTCAGCCTGTTTATTTATTTATTTTTTCATTGATTTATTTTTTACTGAGCTTGTCACAATGCATTTTACACATTAGGGCATAACTTTATTTTTTTTTTTACTTTATTTATTTATTTATTGAGCCTGAAGTAATTGAGAAATGTGAAATTGCACATATTTACATGATTGTAAGCAGTGGGTTTTATCTGTTTGCATTTATTTTGTTGTTTGCTCACCCTTTAGATATTTTACAGTATAATTAGTTACATTTTGCTTTACACAAGAACAATTGGGTCCATTTGACATCACTGAATAAATTTGGCTCTTTATGTCAGTATTTAAAAAGCAGCTCTCATCTGACTCTGACTCGGCACTGCAGTTATTACTCCATTAAACAGCAGCTTTCGTACATACTGGCCAGCATATTAGGGTTGTCGTGAGGATGCACCCGCACTTAAATAATGCACTTATCAAATTTCGGATATCCATTTTTACAAATATGGAGATGTGTAATCTCATTTGCTTGGGCACAGACACAGGCTCATTTGGAGAGGAATGGAGCTCCAGCCCGTATTTTCACTTCCCGGACCCCCGCCTGTCTGTCCGCTTGCCGTAACGCCTGCAAAATCTGAATTTATGTTGCGGCTGGGAGACATGGTTTGATGTTTATAGTCCTCAAAGAAGCAATGGCTGTCTCTCCAGATTCAAATAAAGAGACTGATATGGACTCTATCAGATTTCTGAATACAGACGTCCACAATAAATCGAAGCTTGATTGGTTAGAATTAGGTTAGCTCACTTGAATGCTATCTGCTTAACCCACAGATGGGTTCCCTGAGAACAGCCAGGCATTGAGTGTGAGTCAAGCACTTACCGCCAGCGTGAAGACGGCGCTGGAGAAAAGCACCCGCCAAGTATCCTCGCATTTAAGAAAAGGTTCAAAGGAATAACCATGATGCAGTGCATGAAACGCTCAGAATACAGACTTTGTGATCTCTGACAGTGGAATTACACATGCAGATTAACCCCACTCGGTGCAAACAACCAAGACGAGATGTTGCTAAAGCGACAAAGAGGAGCACTTGAAATGTCACGTAATATGAAGAGCTAAACAACAGAGCCTTCAGTATCTGTCCAGACCACACATGAATCGTTCAGAGAACAGGCTTTGAGTGTGTGCAATTTGCTCGCTGATGTCTTTCCGATGACGTTTGATGTGTCCTGTGACAATGCTTACTGCAGACCTTCTCTCCAGGCACTCTGTATTTAAGAAGTGTCTAATTACGTGCGGTAATGACTCTCAATTTCCGACCTGTGTTTAGCCAACAGTCTTAAGTAGTTGGAAAATCAAGACGTGGGTACACAGCGAAATTAAAGTTCTCCTTCGCTCTGACCCTGCCTGACAAGACCTATGTTTTTCCAGAGGAGTCGTAATTACAGAGCCAATTAAGGGGTCACCTTGAGTTTATAAACTCGGCTGTGGCCTGAAAAACTTCCTGCTAAAAGAGGGAAAAGAGAAACAGAAAGAAAGTGAGTCATGTGGTAATCTGAATTCAGGCCTGTCTGAGCCTGTTGACTTCTTCTTAACACCCCTCAAAGTGTTTGCGGTCTCAGAGGATGAGGTTCGGTTTTCTTCTCAGCATTTGTCTTATTGGTCATCCAGACCTGCTGAATATTCATTGTCCTTTTAAGATCCTAAAATGTCCACTACTGAGCGCTTACTAATAGCGCTTAAGCACGTTTTACTAATTTGTTCCATCATTTTAAGTCAATCTACGCACTATATAATAATTTGTTCCCTTGTTTTAGTTGAATCAAAATGAGGGTACGAATCAGTTCAACAAAACCATGATTTTTTAAAACAAGGGAAGGAGTTAAGTTGTGGGAACGAATTCTTAATTCTTGGCCACAATTTACTAAAACGAGAACAAATTCTTAATTCATGGGAACAAAGTCTTAATGGCCACGATATATAAATATTTTTGTCTGCATGCCATGTGCGTGACTCTATTCCCTCAACAAAAACCCAACAGGATTTTTTCTAATTGGCTTTTGTATTATTGCTGAAAATAATCTTGTGACCAACAAAAGTTTATGATATTTACACATTTTGTTCATTATGATACTTTTCAAAAATGAACACAACTTTGATACAATTAAATACAATTGCCAGAAGTAAAAAAATCTAAACATTTGCTATAAACTTACTAAACATCACAGTCGCATGATTTTCACTTGTGACAACTCTTTCAGTGTTTATATAATAAAAAAATAAAAAAAAATTCCTGAAAGTTTAAGTTATGATTTGAGATCATGTCTGTCTGGCACCAACAACCATGTCACGCTCAAAATTGCTTAAATCACCTTTCTTTCCCATTCTGACATTCAGTTTGGAGTTCAGGAGATTGTCTTGACCAGGACCACACCCCTAAATGCATTGAAGCAACTGCCATGTGATTGGTTGATTAGATAATTGCATTAATGAGAAATTGAACAGGTGTTCCTAATAATCCTTTAGGTGAGTGTGTGTGTGTGTGTGTGTGTGTGTGTATATATATATATATATATATATATATATATATATATATATATATATATATATATATATATATATATAAAGGCTAAATACTGCCTTTTTAAGACAAGTAATAGCTTTTACAAAAATCTGGTGTATTTTATGTTGTAATTTAATCTTGAGCTTGTGTTAACCATAGAAAAAAAGAAAAAGAGAACTAAAAGAAACAAGAAAAAAAATCCCTTTAAAGAACCCATTGACTTCTAAACAATGCAACTGGAAGTGCTAAAAAGCTAACTCTTTTTGGGGTTTTGGCTTACAAAAATGCATACTCCCTGCAGCACTGTATTATGAATTTTGTCTTTCTATTATTTTATACTATATACAATAATATGTAAATAATTTATTTAAGGGTTATGCAAGACCATCCATGTTAGAGTGCTGCTCACACCTTTATTTTTGGTTTTTTGTAATATTGTGGCACTTTGATATATTCTATAGTTCTGAATGATGTTCATGTACCAAAGTATTTCCTTGACACTCTAAAATACATGTCCAAAACATCATGGTAATATTTTTGTTAGTGAATTCGGACCTAAAAATGGTGAGTCTTACGTGCTGTGACAGTGCATTCACACATATGTTTGAGAAATGATGAATATATGTATAGTGTGCACGTGTGTATTTGAGGTCAGAAGAGGGTGTGTGTAGCAGTGCTGACACTAGTGTGAAGCTGGCCCAGTTGGGTGAGAGGCGCTGTGATCTTCACACACCAATGCGTCTGAGATCCATGACCTATATAGCATGTTACACGCTCTGCTTGTCTCCTGTGTTCCTCTAATAGAGCAGGGCAGTGCATTACAGGTACAACACACACAAGGGACCCATACACACGGATCACAGCCATCTCTCATGACATAAGACCTGCTGAGACACTTAAGATCTGATTTAATCACAACATCTGATTTTTTCATCTTGTATTTATTTTTTTTTTCGTTTTGTTGCATGTTTGTGTCTTGCATCTAGCTAATCTCCCATGAGCCTTTGATGTTCAAAGCTCTGCCTGTGTTCAAAATGAACACAGCGTACTGTTTACTGTATAGTGTGTAGTACTGTACACTGCCTGCAATTTGTTATGCTTATATATATATATATATATATATATATATCACCTAAATATATTATATATATATATATATATACTAATATATATATTATATACACTCACCTAAAGGATTATTAGGAACACCATCTAATACTGTGTTTGACCCCTCGCCTTCAGAACTGCCTTAATTCTACGTGGCATTGATTCAACAAGGTGCTGAAAGCATTCTTTAGAAATGTTGGCCCATATTGATAGGATAGCATCTTGCAGTTGATGGAGATTTGTGGGATGCACATCCAGGGCACGAAGCTCCCGTTCCACCACATCCCATTCAATATTGGGTTGAGATCTGGTGACTGTGGGGGCCATTTAAGTACAGTGAACTCATTGTCATGTTCAAGAAACCAATTTGAAATTATTCAAGCTTTGTGACATGATTCATTATCCTGCTGGAAGTAGCCATCAGAGAATGGGTACATGGTGGTCATAAAGGGATGGACATGGTCAGAAACAATGCTCAAGTAGGCCGTGACATTTAAACGATGCCCAATTGGCACTAAGGGGCCTAAAGTGTGCCAAGATAACATCCCCCACACCATTACACCACCACCACCAGCCTGCACAGTGGTAACAAGGCATGATGGATCCATGTTCTCATTCTGTTTACGCCAAATTCTAACTCTACCATCTGAATGTCTCAACAGAAATCGAGACTCATCAGACCAGGCAACATTTTTCCAGTCTTCAACTGTCCAATTTTGGTGAGCTTGTGCAAATTGTAGCCTCTTTTTCCTATTTGTAGTGGTGATGAGTGGTACCTGGTGGGGTCTTCTGCTGTTGTAGCCCACCTGCCTCAAGGTTGTGCCCAAAAAAAATTGTGAAATACTCAGACCAGCCCGTCTGGCACCAACAACCATGCCACGCTCAAAATTGCTTAAATCACCTTTCTTTCCCATTCTGACATTCAGTTTGGAGTTCAGGAGATTGTCTTGACCAGGACCACACCCCTAAATGCATTGAAGCAACTGCCATGTGATTGGTTGATTAGATAATTGCATTAATGAGAAATTGAACAGGTGTTCCTAATAATCCCTTTAGTGTGTGTGTGTGTGTGTGTGTGTGTGTATATATGTGTATATATATATATATATATATATATATATATATATATATATGTATATGTGTGTGTGTGTGTGTGTGTATGTGTATGTATATGTGTGTATGTCAAACCAAAAATTATTTAGACACCAGATATATTTTTTTTACTAGTGTGTGCAGGACACTATAGTTTATTTATGTAAGTGAGGATAGCAAAATAAAAAGACATATTATACCCAAAAAATCTTCATACAGTGGACTACCAGTAAAATTGATAGAAATTTGAGACCAAAATTATTCAGACATTTTGACCTGACCATGTTTTGCTTAAGTGTTTTTTTCTTTAATTGCTAATGCAACCTTTTACACCACAGACTGCTTGGTAATTGGTTGACCTAAATTGGTATCTAATTGTGTACTTAAATTTAACAGCTGACAGCTGATTGGTTGGTTGTAATCCATTACATACTTTTCTATCAAAGTTATGATACATTTGTTCTGACACAGTTTAACTCTGAGTTCTTGTCATATTTTATTACCATTTTCTAAACTATAATGAATAAACTGTGTGTGTGTGTGTATATATATATATATATATATATATATATATATATATATATATATATATATATATATATATATATATATATATATATATATATATATAGGTGCAAAAAAATCACCTTTAAAATTGTCCAAATGAAGCCCTTAGAACCTCTTTACTTAATATCCTTATGATTTTTGCCATAATGGAAAAATCAATCATTTTGACCCATACAATGTATTGTTGGCTATTGCCACAAATATACCCATGCAACTTATGACTGGTTTTGTGGTCCAGGGTCACATAAATGTTCACACTTTAGTTTAGGGTCCAATTCTCTTAACTAACTATTACCAATGACTTTCGCCTCAATAAACTCCTAATTACTGCTTATTAATAATTACTAAAGTAGTTGTTAAGCTTAGGTACTGGGTAAAATTAAGGGATGTAGAATATAGTAATGCAGAATAAGGCTTTAATATGTGCTTTATACTAATAAACTGGCAATATCCTAGTAATATACATGCTAATAAGCAACTAGTTAATGGTGAGAATGAACTTGTGTGCGTGTGTGTGTGTTTGTTAGTGTTATTGCTAAAAGTATACATTTCTTATAAAAGAAAAAAAAAAAACTTTTGCAGCTTTTGCATTCTTATACAGTTATGTCTTAAAGTCAACATTAAATGCTACAATGTACTTCCATAATCTGACACATTTCTGAGTGAAACCGGATAATCAAAAAAGTCAGGGTAAATGCCTATTTAATGTTTGGCAAATGAAAACATGGCTGTAATGGTAGTTTGTGATGTCTTAAGGTCCTATCCATGCCAGCTTTGTATAAATGATGTCTATCCTGATTAAGGTCCTTATGACAGGTTGAAAAATAAGAGGGATCCATTATGTCAGTAAACAAGAAGAGTCATTTCAGAGTCAGAGCAAGTTTTATTTCTTCATTGGAATGAATTGTGCACAAAGCAAACATGATTCACGATGAGTTTGTGGGTGATATCACTTCCGGTTCCATTCATGCTACTGGAAATCCAAGGTCAAGTTGAGCACTCTGTAGTAATGTAGTAGTTCTTCAGAGTATTCCATGCATAAAGAAAATTAGCATACTGTGCAAATTTTTTTTACAATAGCATGCTTTTCCAAGCATAGCCTTCAACACCAGTATTAATGAGTGATACGGGCCAGTAGTTTCTCTGTTTTTCCTTTCCCTCGTTTAAGGATTAGGCTGAAGCAGGTTATTATGGACTGCTGTGTGTTAGTGTCGTGTCAGGGTCAGAGGCTGTGTGAGTCATGAAGAAACCTGACACGCTGCATTCCTGCGTCTCTCAGCCAGAGCTCATCACCTCACAAGCACAGCTGTAAATTACAGACCATTACTGTCAGCTATCCGGGTTTGCATTCATCTCAGTGAGTGCTGAACTGTGGCCGCAGGTAGGGCAGGTAATTGCGTCAGGGTAAGCATTCGTGCAAGCATGCAGTTGCACTCAGATACACCCTTGATCTGAACACACACACACACACAAACACATGCAGCTACATGAACGTGCGTCGTCTTTAATCTTTTAATTTAATTAACATATGATTCACAATACCAAATTTTGATACCACAGTAAAAAATATATCTATGCCAATCGAAAGTAATTAATTTTAATTGAAAGTAATTTGTTAAAAAGGAATATGTAACTGAACAAACTGAATTAAAACAATGTTTTCAAGTATGCAATTAAATGGTAAGGAATAAAGAACAGATAAATAAATTAAGAGCAGTTTTTACATATATATATATATATATATATATATATATATATTTTTTTTTTTTTTTTTTTTTACTTATTGTTATTGTTAAGTGCAAGGCCTAATGCACCAATTCGATATTTTGATAAAAATATATAGTTTTTTTTTTTTTTCCTCCAGGTGGTTGTCATTTATTTACAGACATGGACAAATATTGTCACCTTTGCACAAAAAAAAAAAAAAAAAAAAAAAAAAAACAATTCAATAATCCACAATTTAAAACCACTGAAATTAAGACACATTTGAAATCCACATATGTATGTCTTTAATGCGCAATTGAACAAAACAAAAAACTGTAATTCCACAAAGAAATCGTAAAATGTCCTGTACAATATTGTTGGCACCTTGGAGTAGTTTATAAATTACAAAATAATGTCAGTTAAGTTGATAGTGCATCTAAGACAAAACAAACTACATTGTAGAAATAGTTCACCACAAAATGAAAATCACCTTAATGGCATTCAAGTATAGCATTCTTAACTCAGCAAATTGTGTTAGTACTTGAGTCATCTCTAATAAGGTATACGTATGTGTGTCTCATTAGGTGGCAGTGTATGACTACATCTGGACGGAGGAGGAGCCTGTGGTAGGATTGGCACCACCTGCAGGCATGCCCATTCCAGGATGTGAGACAAGCACCCATCTATCCATCTACACACTGCACTTGAGTGGTCTGCGGCAACATTACAGACACTTCCTGAGACAACCTGATGGTGCTATTATAGAGGTGGGCATCTTCTATCGCAGAATGTGAACTTAAAGGGTTAGTTCATCCAAAAATGACAATTCTGTCATAATGTACTCACCCTCATATTGTTCCAAAACCATAAGACTTTCGTTCTTCTTCGAAACACAACACAAATGAACATGTTTTTATTAAAATATGAGCAATTTCTGTCCCTTCATTGACAGCTATGCAACTAACAATTTGCCTCTTCAAATGAGTTGATAAAACTAATCCATATGAATTGAGCGGTTTAGTCCAAATTTTCTGGAGACTTGATCACTTTATATGATGAACAGATTGAATTTAGGCTTCTATTCACACATAAACATTGATCAGCAAACATAAACAGAAGATCAACTGTACATACTTGACGCGCAAGAATGAACCTCATTGGTTCTTGCGGACGTTCAAATGGCACACAAAAATGAACCTTCTCGCACTTCAAGCAAGCACGTTTGAGCTTCCGTTTACCATATCTGATATGCTGAGTTGATGAATTTCTATATGTGAATGAATTCCTAAATTAAATCTGTTTGCATGCGATCCTGTCTCTCCAGAACATTTGGACTAAACCACTCAATGGATTAGTTTTATGATCTCTTTATGAACTTTTTGAAGCGTCAAAGTAGTAGTTGCATAGCTGTCAATAGAGAGACAGAAATCGCTCAGATTTTATTAAAAATGTCTTAATTTCTGTTCTGAAGATGATTGAAAGTCCTATGGGTTTGGAACAAAATGAGGGTGAGGGTAAATGATAATTTTCGTTTGTGGGTGAACTAACCCTTTAATACCTCTATAAGTGAATGAATGCACACATCGGGGTCACCCAAGAATCATATCACAACTGAGCCTAACATTAGCATGTTGCTATGCTAACAATACAGTACAGAAAAATACATAGCATTCTCGTTAGATTGAAAAAATTTGCACACCTTTCAGTATTAAATATATATTTCTCTAGGCCATCCAGCATCTCAAAGTTCATTAGAATATGTTCTGGTATTGCCTTACCTGTGAAAGGTACGTACAATTCTTCCTTAGGTTTTAGCCAAAACAATCCAAAATAGAAGCAAACTGTTGCTGTCTAGACTGAAAAAAAAAACAGTTGGTGTAGAAACAATTTTCATTCTAAATTTCAAAAACAATGTCAGTCTGTTCAAAAACAGCACACAACGCATTGAATTTAACTTACATTTTTAATTAGAAAAACTTAAATAGTATTTTCTTGTAAAATGTATACCAATACTATTTCATTTACAACTTTTCAGTGCACCTTGTTCCTTTTTTTCCGAGTGTGCCTAACGATGCCTAAACATTCTGCTGCTCACTAGGTTCTGGAAATGTGCTAAAGAGTGTAAAGAATGGGGTATTGTCACCTTCCCCACAGCCAGTCAATGCATATCGTTCATGAATGTATCCCTCACACCTGGACTAGGTGCTAATTCGTTCTTCCTTTGGTTAATCTAGGAATCTATAACGGGATATATTCACTAACCTCCGCCCATGGCTTCACACATTATTAAATGCAGTGGAACAGCAGGGCGCAGACTGCCGTCCAGATTGCTGTCTAATTAAATGTACCACTGATTCTGCTTGGTAACAACTGCAAGCACATGAATTAACTCCCATCCCCCCCGAGAACAACCTGGATCATCCTAACAAAATTAATATTTTAGAACTTCCGTGTCAAAAACAGCAGATTTATGCTACATGCGTGTCAACGGCTCGCTTGCAGGCAGTGCGGTCGGTTAATGGCGTCCTGAGCTGTTTTGTGACTGATGAGAGCACCACCGAACGCGCCACATATTTATCAGTCTGAGGGGCGGCCCTGAAGAGCTGCAAACACAAACACATCAGTGATGATACTAAACAACAAAAGACTTGAGAAGCTGTCAAAAAATTCCTGAACTTTGTCCATGTTTGGAAGACCAAATTTTGTACACCAGCATTCAAAAATAGCAAATCACACAAACTCATATGTAGACATAGGTTCTGGAAATGCCAGATTTTTAAACATTCACTTTTGCAAAGATGTGATTTAGACCAAAATTCATCTGTTCAATTCAAAAACATTTGTCTTCTAATTTGCTTTTGGAATATGGACTTAAAGGAAGCTGTGTTCCAAACCCATTTTTACTGCTGTAATGTGACAGATTTGTTTATGTATGTATGCATGTATTAATTCATTCGTTTGTCCGTTCATTCATTCATGTTAAATGTCAGCATTCAGGCCGTCAATGTATTATATGAACTGTTTCCACACAAAAACAGTTAATTCAGCACACTGAGGCATTAATGCATTTAAAAAAATAAATAAGATTTGAATAATTTATTATTATTATTATTATTATTATTATTATTTAAATTATGCATTTTGTACAATAAGAGATGCACAAGAAATTTGATTTAATACAGACTTCCGCACTGAGTGACTTTGATTATTTTAGGAGGGGGTTGTTTATAGTGTTTGTGGCTGGCTCAGCAGAGGGAAGTGTCAGGCCATATCCGGAGTGTGTGATGGGTGTGGCAGTGGGCAGGCTGACACACGAAAGACGCTGATAGCATCAGTGCCACCCACCCCAGGGCACATGCGACAGCCATGCCAGCCTCCAGACAACAGACTGCAGACCTATATATAGACCATCATAACTAATTCTCAATGTATATAATGTAATGTAATAACATCTAGAATATAAAATAAATTGAAAACATTTTATTTGAAAAATCATCTAGAACTAGAACACAAAGTGACCTGAAGATTTTCAATCTGAAGCTCTCACAAATACACTGGGATATGAGCAGGGATTTAAAGTACTTCGGTATACACTTTAGTATTATGTTGTGGGAATTTATACTTTTTATTCAAGTTTTACTGAATCTGAATATTTGAATATTTACCCAGTTTCTAAGATTTCCAGCTATGGCTACATTCACACTCTCAGGCCAAATCCGATAATTTGTGTATCCGATTGGAATTTGATCTAAAATGATTGGGTATCGCAACTGTTCAGATCCGATTTATGTGTCCCTTTTTTGTGTATCTGCATTGGTTTCTATGACAATGACATTGGCAGGTATACAGAAAAAACAACAACCACAACATGGAGGGGTTTGTAATACAGATTTTGTCTTATTTACATCAACATGTATCCGCCACGCTGGACTACTGCGTCTTTCTGAGGCAGTGGCAGAAATGTAGGAGGCTGGTATGTGTGGCTTTATGCCATACTGTTGTCTCCACCGGTTTCAAAATATGCTTCTGTTATTGTCATTTTCTGCTCGTCCAGCTCTAAACGGATTTGTACAAATCACATTTTATGTTTTAATTTTTTTTTTTTTTTTGCTGTTCACACTTACAAAATCTGAATGGATTTCAATTGGAAATGCACATAAATCGGATTTGAGTGGACAGTCTGAATGAGGCTTAAGTGTATAGTAAGCAGTCTAACAACCACAAAAATGTCTGCTGTTGAATTGAAATAAAACAGCTTTTTCTAGAACAGAGATATGACTGGAGCTGGGGCCAGAAATGTTCAAGAGGGTGGGCCTTCATAAAACAAAAAAAAAAAAGAGTATGTATGCATTACAGTTTCAAGTTCAACATTTCAAAACAGCATACAACAACCTATAAAAAACTACTCTGTAAAAAATGGCACTTATCAAGTTGGCCGTACAAGTGATTTCACCTTAAATTATGTAAAAAAACTGACTTTAAAAATCAGGTTGAGTCTCCTATAACTTTATAAAAGAACATTGAAAATGCTTAAACATGGGCACAAATTTCATCTAACAGTTGCCCCCCCCCAGTAAACAAAAAAAATCTCAAAAGCAATTTTTGAAGGGGACACAAATAATACAGCCAAAACTGTACTTGTAAGTATATGTGTGGCGTTTTGGTGTACTGAAAAATTATCTTAAGTCAGTTTTTCTATTCTCTGTAATTTTATCTGGCCAACAACACAAAGCAATAGTTGTTTAAATATCATAGGTTCACTACACGGTAATATAGTTATTAAATTGTCTTGCTTCTTCCGCATAGTACTGAGCAAAACCCAACAACCCCACATTCATCATCTTCTTTTTTTTTTCAGTGAATGACAAACACAATAAAATGGTTTTCCTATTTTCTATCAAGTATGTATAAACATTACATGAATTCTAGGCAGACAGGGTTTAGATTAAGCCAGGATTAGGCCTTAGTTCAATTGGGAGATTTAAGTAACATTTATAAACATGCTTTAGAAAAAACAAACAAAAAAAAACATTACTGGTGTGCATCTTGAGACAACAATGGCACTGACTTCATTTAAGATATGTCAGTGCAAGTTGATTTCAGTTAAAACAGCTCAAACATGCATTTTAGTCTGGGACTAGTTTAAGCCTTGTCTGTGAAACTGTGGAAAAACATTTGGAAAATTTTTGTATTTACCTATACATGTCCTCCTGCAATATTAGTCTGAGGAAATGGAATTTCTGGTTAAAAACTGAGATGAACTCATCATAATCGAGTTACTTTGTCAGTTTGTGTTAAAAGAATCGCCCGTTTTCATTGCTAGACTTGGTTTCTTGCAGCAGTACAATTGACATATCCAGTTTAAGCTTTTTGAAGTATCAACTGATTGATATTGGCCATCCAAAAAAAAATAAAAAATCGTACTATTAAAAGTTTTACAACCTTGCATTGTAAAGATAACATTGTGGACTGGACTAATAGAAACTGACGAATCATATTTAACATTTCATTTTTATAAGCGAATGATATGCACCTATAGGGAGAGAGAAAACTAGGAAACCACCTGTAGTTGACCACTTGACTTTAATCATTCTTTTTCACAATAAAGTCATAGTGTTAATAGACATTTATTACAATTAATATTATTTATTAAATTATTTCATACATCTGTTTGGACAATGACCAACTTTTGATTGGGTGGGTAACAATTCAAAAAGGGTGGCCCCAGGCCCAAGCTTCGCCACTGGATTGGAAACATCTTATTTATTATTTTGTCAAATTTTGTCTGCAAATTTGTATTTCACCATTGAAGTTGGTTCGATCCAAATATATTTCTGTACACAAACCCATCACTGCAGGGGATTTAGGTTTCAGTGAAGATAAGCTTTGTCAGCATGCAACAGAAAAGAGTGTAGTTTAATCAGTTGCAATTTTGTGGCAACTTTATGAGGCTCTTGTGATGTTTCTATTAAAGTTAGAGACGCTTTAAAAGCAAACATTACTTAAGCAGATGTTTACCACTCTCTGAGTAACTACAAATTGGGCAGATAATAGCTCAGATTTGAATGCAGCACCAATAACTTCTTCAGTTCCGATTGGGCCGACATCCGCCTCATATGTGGAAACAAGATGGCGTTGGACATAAACGTGTGTGAATTCATTAGTGCGCGCGCTAAAACGACAGTAGGTTTATGTGCGTGAGCGCATGTCTTTCCTCTCGGGCTAGTGTTTAAGTGTCTGCGGCCTAAGAAAGCGGCACTCTGGCCAACTGTGCTGCATCATCTCTTGTTCCCATATGCCGTCTGCAGCATATGTGAAGCCTGCCGCTACTTCTGTAAAACTTCCATTAAAAATGCACAACTACAGCTCCAACAGCTTGAGTATTACCTCTGCACAAATTATTAATGCTCGGCAAAACCGCTGATGAGCACCCAGCACGCATTAAACACACTCACTTTTGCCAGCCTGTTTTTTATCATGTGGCTTTTGAGGTTTTGAAGCATGCGGCACTGTTTGTGTTTCTGTGTGTCCTTTGTTTGTCCTTGAATGCAGCGAGCTCTTTAAATAGACGCCGTGTGACAATCGTCTGGTATTGAAAGGTGCTAACGATTGAATGCTAGTGACTTTTGCCTAACAACAAGGATAGATTTAGTGGCACAGTGGTCTACATCTACTGCACATCGACTACACGTCAAAGAACTCGTCTTGAATAGTGGAAACAAGAGCTAGTTGTTACTCCTATGAATATTTTCAGGGTTTATTTTAATTTATTAAAAGTGAATTTCTGAATTGACACAAACCTTAAAGTCTTGAATGCAGAAAACCTATTGAACTACTGAAGCATTTTATAGCAGGGCATCACTGTATGTGGGGCTGTTTATTGACACTGATCTGAATTTGTTATTTTGTAAAGTTAAATTAGGATTGTATTAATAGCTTCTCAGCAAAACATTTAATTTCTCATTGAAACAAATAAAACAGCAAAAATGGAGAACATAATATAAAAATTAAAGGTAGCACAGGCATATATATATATATATATATATATATATATATATATATATATATATATATATATATATATATATATATATATATATATATATATATATATATATATATATATATATATATATATATATATAAACACTCTCTGTTATACTGTTTGAAACTCACTTCACATCCTGATAGCAATCAATAATAGAAGTGGTCTAAATATTAAAATCGGCTAATATCTTCTGTGGAAGTCTCAGGATCAAAAAATGTTCTTCCAATCATTGCATTTGGTCCGAATGCAATGATACTACCTACCTGTAGGATATATCGAATGCAGTGTCCCTGCCTGTCAGCGTATGTATTTCCATACCTCCGCGTACCCTCCGACATCACACATCATCAATGCATTCTGTAGACAGACAGTCACAGAGCGCCACAAACAAACAGCAGCCACTTTTCACAAGTCCTTCTGAACCAAAACATGCTGCGTTCACGATATGTCGTAACCGTAATTACCAGATGACTTTCTATCCAGAGCTGTTCACGTCCTCAGACTCGGATTTATGCATTTCTATGTCAGCGCTATCAATGCTGAAATTAATCTGCAGCAGCCAGGTGGTACAAGTCCGAACTAAGTTGTTTACGTATATTATTATTGTAATGTTATGAGGTAATTTAAAGTTGTCTCTTGTGACGCTGCTGTGTGCGTTGTGTTTATGTGTTTTGAAGGAGACGTGGCTTGGAGAGCACTATAAATGGAGGGTGGGATCTAAGCTGGCTTGCTAATGCCTCTCCAAAATACTCTACTGTTAATGAATTATGAATTAATTAATTATATAAAATCATAACATTTAAAACTGCTGCAGTTTTGTTTGTTTGTTTGTTTGGAGGGTTAGTTCACCCAATACTGATAAATGTGATCATTTACTAACCCTCATGTCGTTCCAAGAGTGATTTATGTCCCTCTTTTGAAAGACTATTCCACCTTAGCTTTGACTCTTCAAAAAGTTCACAAAAAGAGATACAAATACATCTATAAATCCAAAAGAGGTTTAAATAAAGTCTTTTGACGAGACACCCATTTTATATGATGAACAGATTTAATTTAGATTTAATTTTATTCTAAACATTGATCAATGCACATACATTGAGCACATCAAGGGCCAGATTTACTAACAACTTGCACCAGCGCAAACCCTCTTTTGGCATTAAATTACTGTCAGGATTTACTAAACACACGCAGTGAAAAATTAGTGCTGAAAGGTGTGGACAGGGTTTTTTTTTGCAGCTGACCTTACTCCATATGCATTTGTAGGAGTTTCCCTTTCAGATGCAAAATTTATAGGAGGAGATTATTTAAATAAATCATGCAAGGTGATTTACTAAGGTTTGTGCTTGTCAATTTACTGGTATTTGCACCATTATTTAACGCACAAAAAACCATGCCTTAAACCAGACGCTAATTTGCTCTGCTCTTGGTAGATTGCGCTGGACATTATGGAAATGATCAGGCTGTGTCTGTGTTCTTTAATTTGTCAGTATCACATGCTGAACTTTCCACTCCCATCGGTGGTTTTGTGGAATTGTGCTCTCACGCTAATTTGCTGTTTCATTAATTTGGCGCCAAATATGGTAAACGAAAGGTAAACTTGCTTGTTTTGATTGTTTATATGTGAATAAGAGGCTAAATTAAATCTGTTCATCATATAAACCGATCTTCAGAAGACTTGGATTAAACCAGCTGAACTGTAAATTAAAAGGGTTTTGGAATGACTTGTGGATAAGTACATGATGACAGAATTTCATTTTGGGATGAACTATCCCTTTAATGCCTTAGTTCAACCTTTCATTTAAAATCTAATATCTTTGTAAAGCTATATAGACTCTTGTTGTAATTTATGCTATTGAGCAGTTTTTTTTTTTTTTTTTGGGGGTTGTGTTTTTTGGGGGATTTGCTTGATGATATTGGAGTTTCATGGGTTGAATTTTATATATAAAAAGGCCTAATTTATGATTACTGACTATTCCTAATTAGTACTACTGCTAGAGAAAACAACCATTTATGTAACTGAACTTTTGATTCAAAACCTGAAATAGCATTTATGACATCTCGTCCCAGTCACCCCTATATCATTAATTATGTGTTATTGAACCAAGGCTTTCCAGAGACCTCTTCTCTAACCTGGGGTGATCATTTGCTCCCAGTGCAGGCAATGAGGTAAGAATCGTGACATTTTATGTGTCATATCTTCATTTGGATAATAGTGAATCAGATCTTCCATTATAGTCCTTCTGTTGAGCTCACATTTATGAGTCAGGGCTCAGGACAGCCGACTGAAGCCACATTGACCCAGATTAGCATTTGAATATGAAATATTTAACCTTTAAAATAATCCTGCAGCTAGAATCATTGACAAACGACCTCAGATCCTCCTCTCGTGTCTACTTATAATCACTGTTCTTTATGTTTGTTTGACTATGTCTCATATGCCATGAGATCAACTGCAAAAATAGAAAAAAATATATATATTTATTATATTTAACGTTTTGTTCTTGTTTAACTGGGCTAGATCATTCAAATATATTGCATGCATGTCCTTTTTGCATATCAAACTTCATGTGAATTTAACAATTATCTTGCACCACTTTCTAACCAGGTGTAATGTGAAAAAAGTTATTTCATTTGAGATTTTGTCCTAATCAGCCACAATAAGGAACAGAGCTATTCTCTTAGTTTCTATTTGTGCACTGCTGAACTGAATTTAATATTTTTCTAAATGTTACATACTGCCGTTTATTGCCTATTGTTGTTTCCACCACTGGGTGCCCTGTTCATGGTTAACTAGTACAGTTTCATGTTGCTTTAAGGTTAGTTTAAAGGTCTACAGAATCAGTTATTGTAAGTAGTGCAGATTATTTAAATGCAGTCAAATTTTTGACAGAATATCCACCTTATTCTACAACACGAAGTAAGAATTTCCTGTGAATGTGTGAGACTTCAGATTCATTAGCCACTATACAGTAGGTAAATTAAAAGAACAACAAAGTGCAGTAAATGGTTCAAGATTCAAGAGTTTTATTTGTCACATACACAGTTATATACGGAATATACAACCGGCAGTGAAATGTAAACAGGTCCGCTCCATGGACAGTGCAAATTCACAGTTAAAAACACAAGGAGGAAATTATAATAGAAATAGGATAAAAAAAGTACTAATATATATATATATATATATATATATATATATATATATATATATATATATATATATATATATATATATATATTAGTACTTTTTATTCTATTTCTATTATAATTTCCAACTACCTGATAGTACAACTATCTGTGCCACAAATAAGTATTTGTTTATGATAATAAGTTGTAATGAGTTATAATAAGTTAGCATAATGGACTGTTTTTGTACCGCTAAAGTAACTGGAAGCAGATGACACCAGAATCCTTGCACTTTCATTGTGGATACATGTTAATTGTGGAGAAAATAACTTAAAGGGTACATAACACAGCTTCTTCCAATCTCATGTTAATCTTGAGTACCTATAGAGTAGTATTGCATCCTTCATATTGCCGAAGAGTCTTTAGTTTTATCATATTTATAAAAGACAGATATGCTGTACCAATTCTTTCCGAAAACAGCCAAACTCATGGAGGCATGCAGTGGGCGGAGCTAAAGAGTCACAAGCAGACACACACACATTATCCCTGGATGACTTTCGATTCACTATACGTTCATGTAGTATTGCCAACAAAACAAAGATATTTGCAGTTTCGACTGGTGATTGGGAACAAACCGGAAAAACAAACTGCATCCACCGTTTCCTTAATTAACCCTGGGTTATTTAGGAAGCTGAACAAGGTTATCTTTCCCTCACAACCAAATACTCAGTACTTTATTGACATTGTTGATTTTGTGGTCTAAAAACAAACTGACAGCGCTGTCGACGGCTTCCATAACCGGAACGAAGCTCGTGGATGGACATGCTCTTGCTCTCGCTTGATGTGCGCACGTGCTCATTCGGGAGAAGTGCCCATACAAGGAATTCCGCCCTGTATGACATCGTACAAGGCCATACTCCAAAAAAAAAAAAAAACTTTCCGAAACTTGTTTGAATCCTGAAGGAATGTATTTGGCACAGAAATACTCCATCAAACGTCCAACGTTTGTTTGTGTTTTTTGGCCATGTTTAACATGAGAATCCAACTCTTTAACAGTGTAAATAAGTCAGAATGCATTAAATAGCATTAGACCCTTTAAATAGTTTTTAATACATTTTAATTAGTTTTCTTGCATTGAGATGAAATTGCAAAGCAAATCTGAATCATTTTGAATATTCTGTGTGGTGTGTTGTTACAGGTGATGGATGATTCTGACAGTAAAGTATTTCAGACGTCAGAGGTGCATGAGGAACATGAGAAGAAGAAGAGTGTGACGCATCTCAGAGAGAGGAAGAGGAGAAAACCTGCCTGGCGTGAGTATCAACACCAAACCAAGACGCAAATGGATGTAGATTGAGATGAACATGATAATGGTGCTGGAAGTTGTTATTTGTTTTTAAAAAATATATATTTTTTGTGTTGTGTGTTAAAGGATCGCACAGGGTCGAGCCTCTTGGAGGAAGTGCCTGTGACTCAAGCAATGGAATTAAAGAGCCCAGTCCATAACCTCAAGTAACCACACACGATAAAGAAATAAATTAAATTAGATTCCTTTAACCCAAGGAATTGTTACAGTTCATTTGAATATATATGCCTATGTTTCTCTGCTAGGCCACGTGTAAACTCAAAGGGAACTGACTAAAATTCTACAAAGCACCAGATAAAATATAATTTTAAATGAAATTAGAGTAAAAGCTCTGAAAGCATTTGTTTGCAGATGGCACTTGATATTTTGTATCAAATGCAGTGACATTTAGACATGTTAAGTGTGACTTAAGTGTCTAATAATTGTTTTGTAATACTATATGCTGTCACGTTGTGTAGTCAATCACATACGATGAAGACCAAGGTAATTTCATTAAGCAAAAGTCTTTAATACTGAAAACTAACTCAGTAGGAGATCACAGAAGATACAACACTAGGGTTGTTGAAATTAATAATTTCTTCAATGCATCACGATGTGGGCGTGGATAATTCTGCATCGATGCAGAAATAGACCATAATCGATTATATCCTCCTACTGACATCTCTCGCACATCATTCATCCCATACGCGTTAGTGTAAAATGGCGGAGGGAGGTGAAACAAAAGTGCACAAAAGTGCAATAAAAATAAAAAAATGATAAAAAATGCACCCAGTATTTTAACATTTGCAGCATGCATGTGCGTGCGAGTGCGTGTGTGTGTGCGTGCGAGAGGCTGCATACGTGCGTGCGACTGTGTGTGTGTGTGCACAAGGCTGCATGCTTGTGCGTGTGACTGTGTGAGTGTTATTGTAACTTAAGTACACTACAGTTTCATGCGCTTTTAGTATTTACTAGTGTTTATTAGTTCTAAATGGCCCTGTCGTCTGCTGTGTTAAGTTGTGTTTGATGTTTGCTACATTCAGGAAGCATACGTTCTTGGAGCAGAACAAATAAAAAGGGAGTTCATATATCTGACTGCTTGTATTCATTGACAAAAATGTAGCCATGTGCAGTAATATTGTAAATTGAGGAAGCAACGCATCGTGATCGAATCTTTGACATAATAATCGTAATCGAATTTACCAGTGATAATTCACACCCCTACAAAACACTAAGAATTAAAGGGATAGATCACCAATTTTTTTTTATTTCTGTCAGCATTTTTACTCACCCTCAATTTGTTCCAAACCTGTATGAATTTCTTTCTTCTGTTGAACACAAAAGAAGATATTTTGAAGAATATGGGTAACCAGTTGATGGGCCCCATTGAATTCCATAGTATGGAAAAAAAATACTATGGAAGTCAATGGGACCCATCAACTGTTGGGTTACTGACATTCTTTAAAATATCATCTTTTTGTGCTCAACAGAAGAAAGAAATTCATACAGGTTTGAAAAAAACTTGAGGGTGAGTAAATGATGATAGAATTTCATTATTGGGTGAACTTTCACTTTAACACACCAATGTAAAGACAAAAACTGACAAACACAACTGAAAACAAATGCTATATAATGGATGAACTAATTGGTGTGTCTAATTTGTAACTTAGGCAACTTGCATGTTGTGATAAAGAACTAAACTGAGGGTACGGAAAGGTTTTCTCTTCGTGTTTCTGCACATACAGATGACGACGTTGTCAAAACTCTCCCGTTCACATGGATCCGCAAAAATGAGTATTGGTAATGTCACTTTGTAAAAAAATACTACATGCATTTAGACTGAACACATAATACACGTGCATGATATCATAATGTTCACAAATTCATGTTTTTGTAGATGGAGACTATAACAGTATTGTTTTGCACAAACTTGCACTTTGAGCCACATAAACGCTCCCTGAAATGAAATGTATGAGAAAAGTGCAATACATAAAAGCAAGGCAGTTCATCACCAAGAAAACAATGTAAAGTAAAAGTTCCATGAAGACATGAATGCGGGTCGTTTGGTCTTCACTGCTGCTTCAACACCATGAAAAATGACGATTCTAAAAGTCACTTATCAAGACAGTGATAAAATATCAATATTGGGGCCACATTAAGGAGGATAATATTCTGTCTGCCTTGATTTGTATTGAGTATGTGTCTGCTGCCCGGTGCTTGACGTAATGAACTCGCCCACAAATCAGCCCTTAATGGGGCCCTACTTATATATACTGCTTAATTAAAGGTTGTGGGCTTATTAACATGTGTCAGCGGTGGCGGCCGGGCGAGATTGAATCTGTTCGTACGGAGCCAGGTTGTAAAGGTTTTATAGATAACCTATCATTATTAAACCCCATTGCTTAATATCAGATCTTAATAACCTGTCATTTTCATTGATGATGATTTTCTTTATGGGCAGCCATTATGGTCCAAAGTTGCAGCTGTTTAGGGAAAAGCTGTTTGGGACTCTCTGCACCTCAGCGCTTATGACTCTCGTGTGCTCATTGAACTTTCTGTCTTTTATGCGACGAGAGAGCATCAGTGAGTAGTGACCAGGGGGCTTTTAGCTCAGAACAGCCCAGCTGAGATGAGCCTTCATATCTCTCTCTCTCTCTCTCTCTCTCTCTCTCTCTCTCTCTCTCTCTCTCTCTCTCTCTCTCTCTCTCTCTGTGTGTGGACAGTTCGAGCTTCTTCCCTGACCAGCTTTAGAAACACACATTGAGTCCATCAAGCTAATTCATATCCATCATGCATCCTTACTTTTTTTTCCAGATAGTAGATGACATGCAATATGTACTATATACTAAACAAAAATTTTAAATTTCTTTTGTAAATATTAAAGATATAGATTTGACATTCAAGGTACAGTAATATGTTAAATTGATAGCCCTAATAAAAACTAAAATATTCAGGACTACCATTCAAAAGTTGGGGTCACTTGTTTTTTTTTTTTTTTTTTTTTTTTTTTAAGAAATTGTTACTTTTGTTCAGAAAAGATGCATTAAATTTATCAAAAATACAATCAAGTAATGTTACAAAAATCTATTTGAAATAAATGCAAGCACCAAATCAACATTAAATTAGCCTATATGAAAAAAAAAAAAAAAAAAAAAAAAATATATATATATATATATATATATATATATATATATATATATATATGAAAATAGAAAACATCTATTTTCAATTTAAATAATATTTCACAATGTTTTAACTGCATCCACTTCTGTGATGATGACCTGTGTAGATGATAATAAAAATAAAAAGTTCTGTGAGAGAGTGACGTTTCCTCCATATGACAGAAAGTATAACAGCACTTCAAATATTTGATTGCTAATGACAAATACTGTTTCACATTTATTTAAAATTCAAATGGATCCCCAGCAGCAGTTATTTCTGTGAAAGATGCCAGCGGGTTCTCTGTTCTTTTTATTAGCTGAGAAGTCAAACTATCATAGGAACTGCAACTTTTTGAAGTATGTTCTTGCATTTACACAGTCCTGCTGGTACTTAGAGGGAAACATGAAAAGGAAACACTTTGTGTAATTCTATATTTAAGTAGCCCTGCTGGTACTGAATATAGAGAGAAGGTGATGGGTACAGTGGGTATGATATAGGCCATTCTGCAGGCTGCATTGTTGAGCTCTGACTCTGCTTAGTTGAATTAAACTACACAAAGGCTTTTCAAATTTTCAGATTTGACTTAAGGAACTCTTTGCACTTTCTGTTTAAGATGCACTATATTGCCAAAAGTTTTGGAAGGCCAGCCTTTACATGCACATGAACTTTAATGACATCCCATTCTTAATCCGTAGGGTTTAATATGGAGTTGGCCCACCCTTTGCAGTTATAACAGCTTCAACTTTTCTGGGAAGGCTTTCCACAAGGTTTAGGAGTGTGTCTATGGGAATTTTGACCATTCTTCTAGAAGCGCATTTGTGAGGTCAGGCACTGATGTTGGACGAGAAGGCCTGGCTTGCAGTCTCCGCTCTAATTCATCCCAAAGGTGTTCTATCGGGTTGAGGTCAGGACTCTGTGCAGGCCAGTCAAGTTCCTCCACACCAAACTCTCTCATCCATGTCTTTATGGACCTTGCTTTGTGCTCTGGTGTGCAGTCATGTTGAAACAGGTAGGGGCCACCCCCAAACTGTTCCCACCAAACCCAGACTCGTCCATTGGATTGCCAGACAGAGAAGTGTGATTTGTCACTCCAGAGAACACGTCTCCACTGCTCTAGAGTCCAGTGGCAGCGTGCTTTACACCACTGCATCCGACACATTTTGCATTGCAGTTGGTGATGTAAGGCTTGGATGCAGCTGCTCGGCCATAGAAACCCATTCCATGAAGCTCTCTACACACTGTTCTTGAGCTAATCTGAAGACCACACAAAGTTTGGAGGTCTGTAGCTATTGACTCTGCAGAAAGTTGGCGACTTCTGCGCACTGTGCACCTCAGCATGTGCTGACCCCACTCTGTTTTTTTTACGTGGCCTACCTCTTTGTGGCTGAGTTGCTGTTGTTCCCAATTGCTTCCACTTTGTTATAATACCACTAACAGTTGACCGTGGAATATTTAGTAGTGAGTAAATTACATGAATGGACTTCACAGGTGGCAACCTATCACGGTACCCCCGCTTAAATTCACTAAGCTCCTGAGAGTGACCCATTCTTTCACAAATATGTATAGAAGCAGTCTGCATGCCTAGGTGCTTGATTGTATACACCTGTGGCCATGGAAGTGATTGGAACACCTGAATTCAATGATTTGAAGGGGTGTCCCAATACTTTTGGCAATATAGTGCATGTCAGCTGAAGAAATAAAAAAATTAATAAGATTTATACATTGTCAAGTGAGTGTGTGTAGCTGGAAGTCAGGTGTACTCGTAAGAATGGTTTTAAATATCACCAGATTGCTAACATGATCAGATTTTGATCAGTTACTGTATTACCCCGTTTTAGGTCCCAAAAACATGTTGTTCAGAAGCCAAGATAAAAACAGCCAGTGACTCGAGTCTGTGTGTGTCACTGATTTTACAACAGTTAAGGGCATTTTCTGTAAGAACATGTTCAAGGCTCAAAACATGTTTTGATGCTTTTAATAATACTATAAAAAACAAAAAAAAACCAAAAAAACTTAAAAGACATTTCGTTATTTGAGAGTAGAACTGACAAATTGTTCCATTGACCATTATTTGTTTTGCATTTATAAGAGAGGCTCTTCTCATGCGAAGAAACATGACATTAATGTTTGTCCAGTAAGGTGGCCGTGTCGTGCTCTCGGTGAGGTCTGCCGCACAAACAGGAAATGCTAAAATCTTGTGTCGCATCACACTATGAACATCTGGATGTATCATGTGGATTTTGCTTGTTTATTTCCTGATTTATTTATTAATTTATGGAGTGGCAAAGGCAGATGTCCTGTTCACTGAGAACGAAAAAATATTTGCAAGGAGAGGAAGAAAAAAATAAATGAATATGCAAATCTTGTCACAACGTTGAACTTGTAGTGGCGAGGAACATTCTCTCGTATTTCATTAAGCAGAGGTCAATGCCTAATGTAGGCCACTCTCTTACAGCTACTTTCATGCCATTAAAACAGAACTGCAGTGAGGCATAGTAAAGACAGAGACCCACAACCTTACACACACACACACGGCTCAAGTAAGAGCAAATGCACCAGTGCATCAGAATAAACCTGATGGAGGTGCATCCATCCCTCGCAGGCTTTTCACCCAAAAGAAACAAAACAAAAAAGCTCAATGTTTGTCCTAACGCTGTTTTACTTGTCCCTTCAAAACTCTCTCTCTCTCTCTCTCTCTCTCTCTCTCTCTCTCTCTCTCTCTCTCTCTCTCTCTCTCTCTCTCTCTCTCTCTCTCTCTCTCTCTCTCTCTCTGGCAGGAGCATGTCTTTGTTGCACTGATCATTAGGTAAAACCGTCTTCTCTTCAAATAATCCTGAGCGTGAATGCTAAAAATGTAATGAACTTCACGCTCCATTGTATCTGACATTGCTTAATTAATGGGTGCATTTAAAGTACATAGGCTCTGGTAATTGATTTATATGCATGATTTGCACATACAGCTGTTGGTTCCTGTAGGAAAGTCATCACTCAAAGTGTGCACGCTTTACTGATGGACTAGAGGTGCTGCTAGCGCATCCTCTGCACCGCACATTTATTAGCATATACTTTCATTAACCATAATATCGCCAATAAAAACGAAATGCACTAAAGAGACACAACTATATTTCAAAACAATGCACATGGTTTGTCTAGAATAAAGGGTCCATTGGAAAGGGTCCAGGAAAATTGGACGAGAAAATAACTGACAGTACAAAAACGACACAAACGGATTATAATGCAGAGGGAGGCAGCATCTCTTTCGCCTTCTTTTGAGTTCACTGTGTTCTCAATGAGGTCCTGTAGCATGACGTGATGTGTGGGAATGATGCCAAAATAATCATACGAGTTCATCCATAGGTCTGTGATGCAATAAAGCCCGCCTTTAATTTCTGCAGACGGTCTTCGGTTCATTCGGCCTGAATAACAGTGAGGATTTGATGACTAATGATGAACAGTTGCAACAGTGATTAACAACAAGATTAACATTGACTATATACTACTATTTAAAATGAGTTTAAATGTTCAAATATAGTTTTTACATTGGACTAAAAAAACAACTAAATACCTCTGAACTCAAAATTAAGATCTGATTTAATTTGAACAAAAAAGGAAAAAGAAAAACTTGATCTAATTTTAAAAACAGCACTTCCAAAACTGCTTGCCAATGCGTATGTGTTGTCTAAATAAAGCATTGTTCAGTCATGTGATGCTATAATTATTGAAGGACTGGTATGTGTGTGTGTGTTTTCTTCAGAGATTTGGAGGTCGGTGGCCTCTAACCATTATTTGGAGCTCGGGCAGATCCTCAGCGGAGCTCCGATCAATCTTTTACCTGGGGAACGAGTGCTGCGTATTTCTATCACCATTCTATTGATTTTTCCATGTGCAGAACCCTTATGTGAGAGAGAGAGGTGTTTTCATGTGGACACCACAGAGGAAACGCAGCCTGCAGCACACACACTCATTTATTTATGCTTGCAGACACCCGTCGGCGCAGGCGCCTGCAAAATGCACACATCGGCATATTTAGCCGATTTTCAGATCTCCACAAGTCCACAAGACCTAACGTATGAACACATTTTTAATTCAAAAACATGCTGATTGCATTGAGCACTTCCTTTCACTTCGCTTCCCACAGACTCACTTGTGCATAGAGGTGATTTTCCTTTACAGCGCTCTTTAGTGTTTATTACTGCGATCAATATGAAAGTCATGATCCAATCTGGTCACGTATCATCGTGGCTTCCTCCATCATGACTGCCATCTCTGTGCATGCCAACTTGATTCAGGACATTTGAATGGTTGGTTCACCCAAAAACCTTTGTTCCAATGAGGTGTTTAACATAATGTTCATGCTGCTCTTTTTCACTGTGAAATCATGTAGTGACAGTGGGAAAAGCTCTAAAATAGACTATAAACACCAGGAAACCCAATAAAAGTTTGGTAAAAGTAGTCCACATGACTTTCATTCACTGAAAACACCCCTCTTCTCCAAAACTCAAATATCTTTCACATGCGCATACTAAATCTTTGCATGTTGAGATGTACCAAATTTGACTTCAAACACCAAAGGTATCAAATCTGAAAACATGCTCTGGAAAAGTGGTAGATGGAACCATAGAAGCAGTGTCTGAAAAAGAATGATGATGAAATCCATAGATAATTTAGTCCTATTAGTTCATGTTACATGGACATTGGTGTCAATGGCTCTTATCAAACCATAAAATTATATATTAAAAGGATAGTTCACCCAAAAATGAACATTACCCTATGATTTACTCACCCTCAAGCCATCCTAGGTGTATATAACATTCTTCCTTCAGACAAATACAATTGGAGTTATATTAAAATATGTCCTGGCTCTTCCATGCATTATAATGGCAGTGAATGGCAGCCCAAAATTTGAAGCCCAAAAAAGTGCATCCATCCATTATAAAAGTAATCCACACAGCTCCATTCACTGGCATGGAAGAGCCAGGACATTTTTTTTTAATATAACTCATTTATATTATTGTATTCATCTGAAAGAAGAATGTCATATACACCTACACTCTAAAAAATGCAGGGTTTGTCCATTTTCAACCCAACTTGCATTTTTTAGAGTGTAGGATGACTTGAGGGTGAGTAAATCATGGGGTAATTTTCATTTTTGGGTGAACTATCCCTTTAAGAGTAATACAACAGTTCTTGTCTGTTGTTTCAATTGATGGCTAGATCAATGGAATGAAATGAACGTGTTTTGAAAAATGTGCACTTTGATCATCGTGTGAGTTGTGAGTTTTGTGTCTAGAGTTTTGAAAAATGACATAAAAATGATATCAGTGCCAAAGTGATTGTAAAAAAAAAAAAAAAATCTACAGATAACATGAGCTGACACTATTAACGTTCATGTTCCTGACTGAACTGTGCATGATTCATCAGTGCACGTTATTCCATAGGAACAAAAAAAATGTCTCTCTAACCTTCTACTAAATTGTTATGACTTGCTTTGCCTCTTTCATACCTCTTCTGTGATACAGAGACAACTTTTCAGCATCCAGGCCCAGCTTACGTTTTCCTCCTTGAATAGAAATGAGTTATATTATGTAAAATAGGTTGTGAGTGGCATTTCGTGTTGTCGTTCAACCTCATCTTTAACTGTGAGGAACAACTTTTATATGCATTATATATTTATCAGTAATATGTTGAAGCAAAGCATGTTCAGAGCTGCATCAGCTCTATATCGCTGAACAATTTGCTTAAGATATTTTCAATTCAACTGTAACTGTAGATTTTCAGAGCTATTTGATGTAATCCAACATTTTAGCATTGTAAAAATGTGTTGTTTAGTATCTCACAGCGATATATTGTGTATAAAAGCACAGCAGAATCCATCAACAGCCAATAATCAGTCTCTCTCTCTCTGTGACCAGTGCTAGCTGCGATCAATACTGCATTACATAGAGCTGCCAGTGTATACAATACTCATCAAACTGATTATTTTTGATGCTAAACTGGCAGTTTCATTTGCTGTGGAACAAAAAGCCACTGCGGTAACCGCTGTTCAATTAGCCAACCAAGACAGCAGGGTTGCAAATAAGACAAATGGCTATTTATTTGGCTGAAATAACATGTTGCCTTAAACAGACATAAGGAATGAAATGTCATAGTTGCACCCTGCTTAAAAAGATGACTTGTTTCATTGAATATTGAAATTTCATGAATATATTTCCAAAGGCCTTGGGAAAAAAAAACAAAAATAACAAACAAATTCATCACTGAGTTTGCGGCCAGCAATGACACAGTATGGAATTAGTTACTTTGTAATGTGCATGTATTGCATGTGCTGAGATTTTTTGCCGACACACGCTGTACCTTTCAAAACCTAAAACGCGCTTCATTTTCTTATGACTAAATCAGCCTGATTTTTAAGTGTCAGAAGGTAACAAAACGTGTGAGATTTCCTAAACTTAAAGAGCATCTATTTCTTAATGTCTGCCAATAGTCCTGGACTCATCAGATGAATCCAGCCACTCAAATGATTAAAAAGTCATTTTCTTAACTGTCCTCCCAGGACCTCTTTTTCCATTCTTCCTTTTTTTTAAGAGAACATTAAATTGCTTCAATCAAGCATGGCTGTCTCCTGCGCGTAGTGTAATTTGTAGCTCCGTTTGCATGTGGCGCGGTTATTTGTCATTGTTTTCCTGTAGCACATTTCCCAAATGCTACGATCAGCCTTTAATACTCCAAATTGCCGCTCTGTTACTAATGGTGATGTGGACAGATGTGGAGTTGCACTATAGTACAGCATGTGTGTTTGCAGAGCTAAATTAATGACTAAAAACAGAGCAGAAGAAAGCATATGCCACATGCAACACAGTACGATGAGCAAAATTAATTAGGTAAACTGTGGCTCTCTCACTCGCAAAACCTACTGAATCACGGCTCAAGAAATACGGTCCTGTTCCCATGACATTGGCTTTCGATTACAGTAAAGGCAGAAAAAGACAAAATATATATCAGGAATTTTGTCTGGATGTTTTCCGATTCATAGTGTGCTAAGAATTATTCTCTTGTTGCAGGCTCACACAACACAATATCTGACAAAAATCTAATGAAAAGCCAGTGGAGTATATTTCTCCTGCACTATTACTCTCCCCCACCAAATGACCTTTCATGCTTTGTAGTCCAGGGTAGCGGGGTCGGCTCCTTATATAATCAATATTCTATTATGATAGTGTGTTAAGCGTGTGGAGGTTTACAACTTCACTGTAATAGCGTCCTTATATCATCTCCTGGCAGTCTGTATTGTTGTGTTTATGCTGGGACTGAGGTGATAGAACCCGTCTTGACTGTTTGCTAACCAGCAAACGTGACCGGGAATTCTGTAATAATGCAGGGCGGTCTCCTTTGTATTAGTAGGTCAAATGTACAAATGTATTTTTATACATTTATACAGACGTTACAATGTCAACATATTGACTAAATTTAAAACTTAAACACCATCTTTGTACCTGTATGTACAGTAGGTACCATTGTAGTTCAATACTCAGATGCAAACCCATCTTATCAGTCAATGATGGAGAAACCATATTTTTTAGTCCGAAGGTGGTCATTGCATACTGTAAAAAAATATATATATATATATATATATATATATATATATATATATATATATATATTTAAAAAGTAAGTTACCTGATTGCCTTAAAATTTTGAGTTCATTGAAATTAAAAATTTGAGTTAATACAATAAATTTTTTTGAGAATTGACGTCACCCTTTATTCAAATAGTATTAAAAGATTTTGTAAGCATATTGCGTAATTGTGTTTTATTTGTTGTAATGTAGTGAAACATGCCAAATTGATGATTTATCAAATTTTTTTATTTATTTATGTGGTTCAGATACAATAATATTTTGAGTTTCTATTTATTAAACCCATTTCCTTCATTGTATTAACTCATTTTTTAATTTCAGTGAACTTAACATTTTAAGGCAACCAGGTTACTTACTTTTTAAGTTAAACCAACAATATATATATATATATATATTTTTTTTTTTTTTTTTTTTTTTTTTTACAGTGCAGTCTTTTAGTGCTGAATTTAATTAGCATCAAAGCTTGATATATATGAACTTTTTCACTTTTCAAAATAAAAATCATTAGGCAAATAACGCCTGAATATGTTTAACTGCACATAGGCCTTGGTTTTTGCAGCTGTAGCTGTTTCAGAATGTTGCATGCTGGGTGATTTAACATTGCAAGTGAGGCAGAGAGCTCAGAAAAGGTTACAGCTACGCAGAGTCATTAAAGATTCATTTCATTATGCCTCTCCCTTTCTCCGATAATTAACTTCTGTGAGTATTTCACCCACGTAAACGTTGTTGGCTCTCTATCACAGCAGCGTTTGAATGTCATTTCCACAGTTAGGTTGAAAGAAATGTTTTATTTATAACACAGAGAGGGTTGACACTAAACTTTGACACCAACAACTAAAATATAGAGATTGCACGTTGCTGTAATTATTCATCATTTGTGGCTTATGCTTTTTGTCTGTGGCATTCATTCTGCTGTGTTTTACAATTTTCTCATTTTGTTTTAAGCCCTCTTGGAATATTGTAGTCTAGGAAATTTTTTTAATGTTTTTTATTTATTTTTTTTGCCTGAGTTGTCGGTTCTATTGTCAATTAGTATTAAATCAAGCAGATACGGTAAGGAATGATTGTGAGAGCTGCATGTTGTGCTTGTTAGTTGCGTCTGTAGGTGCGCAATCTCACGGCAAACATCCGTCATGATGTAACATAGAGCAACCGGGATCTGTATTCCTCGGCACTGGCATCTCTCCAACACATCCTATAAATGAGGTAATCGTCCTTGACTATAAAATTTGCATTTTCAAGACTTAATTGCTATCATTACATTTTTTCGTAATTCTATTAATTTAACAGAATGGGGTACTGGGTTTTATGGTTATAATTTGCATTAAAACAATGCACTCCAAAAATAGAGCCATCGCTGATATTGGATTGAGCAGGAGCATTGAAGGGACGACAGGGACAGACGGGGCTTCCGGGATTGAAATGAATATGTTGAAGTGTGTTGGCGTACAATGGATGCGCAAGACACACACACACACAAAAACATTTAATCCGTCTACTTTGAGGATGTTGGAACATGCAGCTGTATAAAAGCTTATAAAAGCATCATGAAAATGGGCCAGGCCTCATCACATTGTGCAAACTAAGTCAAGCTTGTGTCTTAATGGAGGTGCTTGTGGTTTAATGCTGCAAATATGTGCGTGATGTCACGTCACTTTGTTCCTCTGCTCCTAAATAGACAGAATGAGAGGGACATGTCCATTCCTTCATCAAAATAACCTTTTTAAGACCTTTATAGAGCTTTAGATAAAGAGAATGAATGGAAGTGGAGCTCAATAACCATGTAAGTGCCTTAGTGCATCCTTTTAGGACAAGAAGCATTCTGCTGTGGCCAGAGTGTGCGTGCCAGAGTGAGCAAAATGTAACTTTTTTTTTTTTTTTTTACTCATTTTCTACGCCATTTTAATATTTTATAGAACCAAATTTTATCGGCTTAATTTGTTACCAATAGTTAACATGAACTAACAATGATTTTACAACATTTATTAATATAAGGGGCCGTGTACACGACACTGGTTTCAACTAAAAGCGAAAACTTTGTATGCGTAACAGCGTTTTGGGGACTGAAAGCGCAAAATTTTGAAAATGGGTTTCAAAGTGCACATTTTTGAAAATTATACCATTATCGTTTATGTCTAAACAAACAAACAAAAAAAAATGAATTTGTGAAAACTGTGACGTCATGCGCACGCATATTCAGTCTATAGGCGCGTAGTGTTTCTTTACAAAGTGACATTGCCAACTACTGGCCTGGCATGCATAATACAGCCTTTTTAGTAATTTCCGTGGATCTGTGTGAACAGGGATCGCTTTGACAATGTTGTTGTCTATACGTAAAAAACACACAGGAAAAATGTTTCCATTTTAGTATGCCCTTGTAAATGTACCCTTTAGGTAATGTAATCTCAATCTTTACTAATACATTTTTAAGATCAAAAGTTGTATCTGTTAACATGAGTTATTACACTTTGAACTAACATGAACATGTTGTATTAAGTAACATTAGCAAAAGTTAATAACTGCTGTAAAAGTATATTGTTCATTGTTATTTCATGTTAATGTATTAACTAATTATAACAAATCTTTATTGTAAAGAGTTACCAAAACTTTTGTACAAAATTGCTAAATGTTTATCTTATAAAGGGTTAGTTCACCCAAAACAATGCAACTGGCTTAGTTTAAAGGGTTAGGTCACCCAAAAATAAAAATTCTGTCATTAATTACTCACCCTCATGTCGCTGCAAACCCGTTAGACCTTCGTTCATCTTCGGAACATAAATTAAGATATCTGTGATGAAATCGGAGAGCTCTCTGACCCCACATAGACAGAAATTTAATTATTCACTTTCAGGGTCCAGAAAGGTAGTAAAAACATCATAAAATATGTCCATGTGACTACAGTGGTTGAACCTTAATGTTATAAAGCGACGAGAATACTTTTTGTGTGCTAAAAATTACCACTTTCAAGGCCCAGAAAGGTAGGAAAGACATACACACACATGCGTGTGATGCTGACACAGGAGCTGGCCAACGTAAACAACAAAAGTTATTTTTGTTTGTTTTTTGCACACAAAAAGTATTCTCGTCGCTTTATAACATTAAGGTTCAACCACTGTAGTCACATGGACATATTTTATGATGTTTTTACTACCTTTCTGGACCCTGAAAATGAATAATTAAATTGCTGTCTATGGACAGAGAGCTCTCGGATTTCAGAAAAAAAATATCTTAATTTGTGTTCCAAAGATGAACAAAGGTCTAACGGGACATGATGGTGAGTAATTAATGACAGAATTTTTATTTTTGGGTGACCTAACAGTTTAAACTAAGCCAGTTGCATTGTAATAATGTGGATTAATGCGTATAATAAAGCTGTTATTAATGTTAATTTAATGCTAGCTATTACTTTGTAGTAAATGTGTTATAGGCATTCTTTAAATAACATAGATAAACAGAAGTTATGTCATTCTTACAAACTCCCAAGTCAGTGTTAGAGTCTGTATGCAGTGAATCAACATCATTGGTCGTGGACTTCCTTTAGCACAGCTCCTTCTAGTAACCTGACAGTCATGGACACACAGCAGGTTGTCCAGTCAAGAAGTGTTTTAGACTTGAGTGTGTCCGTGTAGGTAGAGCTGATGTGTCTGTGTACGTGTATTTTAGTACCTTGAGCAGGACCGATGGGCTGCACTGTTAGCGTGTCAGAGAGCATCAGGTCAGCTTTACACGACTGCCGTGTGTGGAGGTGAATATACAATCAGAACTCTAAAACACGCTAAGTGAGCTGTCAGCTAGCTGCAGTCGGCGCCGTCCATCATAAAGCTCCCAACGGAGCTCAGGTTATGACAGACTCAAGACGGCATCATGTTCAGAGATAAGACGCCGCATGCAGGTTCACTGGACTGTGGCCTGATTCATGCTGTGTTGTAGTACTCAGACTTACACAAGCTTTAAGAAATGCCCTGTGCTCAGTTTACAGTTTTGTTCCAATTGCTAACACACAATTTTGCAAACTAGGCTGGTTTTATTAAAATGCTTAACACAATTCACAAAACCACACACCCAAACTGCAAAATACCTCATATATCTTGCAAAATGAAGCACTGCAAGCAAAACTATATATAGCATTATCAAAATCAAACTTTTGCACAAAATGGCACACACTTGCTATTACATTGATATTACCAGATTTCTGACTAACCAACTACACACTGTTGGGCATAATGAAAAGCACTCTCATCTTTCGTATGCTTTGCCATAATACTAAAATATGTAGTTCAAATTGTAGAAAATTCTTCAGATTGTTCACATGCAGAGAAATATTTGCAGATGCACACATGCTGTTTTTTTTTCACCAAACAAGTCAGTGCAACATATGCACAGCAGATATATTTACATTGGACTGAACAAAAATATGCTCTCTCACAAAAAAACGGTAAACTGAAAAAGAAAATTGCATCCTCCCTCTTCCTCTTCCTCTCTCTGCAACGTCTTCCATTGTTGTTGTAACAAAAAGGTGCTCACCTGTGGTCTTCTCATAGTGCTTACATCCTGATTGAAGTGTTAACCATTAACCAATGAGGTGTTTGGTCAGGTGACACATGTATTGGCCAATTAGCTCATGTAGTGTCGTTTTGAAATGGCAAACATGTGACTTTGTCAGATTGTTGTGTGTAGCACAGTGCATTTTAAAAGTGCCATTTTGAATTGCAAAATGTGTGTAAAGCATAAAATGTGTTTAGACTTTAGGAGACTTGAGTAAAGGTTTTGCTCTCTGCGTGTCAGTTGTGCTGTGCATGTCATTTTAGTGTGTTAGCAATTGGAAAAAACTGTAACACATATTTTACCCTACAGGACAGTAACCACTACAGACACTGTGGGCATTAAAATCATGTGAGTTATTCACTGACCAAAACTTATAATATTATTAATATATTATAATATATTAATTAGAATATTATGTTACATCCTTGCTACTAAATTACATTATATAGAGAATATAAATCTCTCATAAGAGACTCATTCTGTACCTCACTTCTGTTTCTGCTTTATTATGAAGTTAATATTTGTTGTTTGTTCATTCCATTTAATGTCATTAACCTGTGTGTGTGTGTGTGTGTGTGTGTGTGTGTGTGTGTGTGTGCGTGTGTGCGTGCGTGTGTGTGTGTGTGTGTGTATGTGTGCTAGTATGTGCAGATGAAAAAAGGAATAACATTAAATCATATGTAGCATTTTATTTTATTTTTGTCATGTCCGTCATTACTTTTATTGTATTTTAAGTACATATACACTTAAGTACACTTAGATATACTTCTAAATGTTAACAGTGATGCCAATCATACAATAAATAGTTTTAAATAATATTTTTAGAGTTTTAAATAAATATTAAATGTATTAGAAAATATAGGTCTATATTTGATCATTTTTATTTGTTAACGATTCCTGAACTCCCAGCATACCCTCCTAATAACATGTTTTAGCAAATCAATTTTGTAAAAAATAAATAAATAAAAAGGTGTATTTTTTCCATGTTCCATCATCCATGTTCATTGCTCATACCATCATCAGGTATTAATGCAAAATGTAGCTGTATACACAGAATATGTGAACAAAATGTAATAATAATAGTAATACTAATAATAAATTCTTGAAGATGTTGCCCTCAAGCACGCAGTCTCATCTTGCCAGTAATCGTCATGAGTGAGGATATCTGAGAGGGGACAGTGGCCAAGTCCAGGGATAAAGCGTCTGTACACAGGAGAGTTTGTTACCATAACTGGCAAATGCAGTTTTGGCCGCAGTATTGCGACTATCTCACCATCTGTTGCACATGCCTTGGCTGAGGAATGATCATGTGTAGTTGGTCTATTTCAGTGAGGAAGGAAGTCCTGAGGCATTCATGCTTTTAAGAGGAAGTGCACATGGAGCGTGTAGAGTCTTCGGCTTGGTCAAATGGGCACAAGTCTCTCTCAAAGAGCTGCTGTCTCTAAATGAACCCCAGACAGTCACTGTATAGACCGTATAAGAGAATTTCTGTCACAGTGAGGGACAAATGGTACAGGTAGCATGTCCTCAGGTGGTTTTCACCTGGGTGTTTTAGGGAAAAATATAGGATGGTAGCGGAGTCTTTTCTGTAACTTTAAAAAAATGAGTATACTTGTGCTGTAATAAAACTACACTTACAGAAAATTTGCTCTGGTCAAGCTCAGACGCTTAAGGTAATATGTAAATAATTTAATACAGTTACAATACTAATGTCTTGAATTCTTCACTTTCAAACTCTCAAACCCTCAAGCTTATGACATTTCAAATCCTTGAGCTTCCTTTTGGCAGAATACTGCTGAAATGCTGTTAACGCCTGTCCACGAAAATTTTGGAATTTATGCAAAGGTGAATAAAGAGCAACACGTGTTCCCAAATGCATGTTAAACAGCACATGAAGAGATGAAGTCTGTGAGAAGCAAAATTTTGACAGTGTGCATATGTAAATTGAACACAGTGCCGCTATTCACTCTGAAACTCGCAGCGCAACAGACTATACACTTTTTGATTTTCCAGCCTTTGATTTAATAATTGCACAAACTTATATCACGATTACCATTTTATTTTAATTCATTGTTTAGCCCTATTTATCTATTTTAATTTTGCATTCAATTTCTTTAAAGGTGCTGTATTCAAGAATGACAGCTAGTGGTTGAATAGGTAATAGATCATATTGTTTGCCCCACCCCCTCCAGTAAGAGGACACACAACAGGAATGGGCGCAATTGACAATCGAAGGCGAGGAGACTTACACTCTAAGTTGACGAGTTAATTTATCCTCATTTTAATGTGCTCTCCGTTCATAGAGATTTTTAGATGGATGCCGAGGCAATTTAGGTCGGGTAGAATCTGCGATATCTGACCCAGTTGGTTTGCTGGCTTCCATGGCAGCAATACGCTGTGTTTTCCGCCAACTGTTGTCGAAATACTGCTGGGTAAACTGGCAGCGTGCGTTATCGCACAGACCAAAACAAAAACAGACATTTCAAAGTAGAATAACTGGCTGTAGCATTGTTTTTCTGAGAAATGAGTATGTGAACTCAGCACGTTTCCTACATATCTGCAAACGTATTATGGTATTTTTATGCTTTAGGACAGTCAAAAATGTACATACAGCACCTTTAATTATTAGTATTTCAACAATTCACAAACTTCCTGCAGTTCCCTTGCAAATCCCCTTTTGGGACATTTTATTAAAGGAATACACAACAATTTAACAGGATGAAATATGGTATTGAGCAATATTCCTATTAAAAAAAAGACAAAACTGATTACAGCATCACTTGTGTCAAAGCTTAGATTGCAATGAAAGCTTGCATCATGAATTGCATTCAGACACATTTCGGAAGACAAAGGCATGTAATATTAAGCCTGTGTTGCATAAAAGCTTTTGCGTTCATTTACTCTGTCTCTGTGGTGTCAGCTGTGATTAAGAGAGAGCCTCTTAGAGAAAACAAGCTTTATTGAAGACAAGTGACCATAACCAGACTGACAAGATGTTCACAGATCTGAAGTTAAAGCCTCCAGTGTCAGCGCTCAGCCCGGCCTCAGTAAGGATGCCTGATGCTTGGAGGACATTTCATTGGATTTCACAAACATCTCTCAGATACACAGGAAACATTCCCTCAGTCTCAAGCGCATGGAGTTCTCCTCCCCCAGAGGGGCGTCTGTATGGTGCTGTGGCATCTTTCAGCCTGAATGACCATACAGACTGATCAAAGTGGCATAATTGGCTAATTCAGAGTCCAGCGGGGTGGAAATGACCCCTGAGTCCTAGAGGCTTTCCAGACACATTAGCACACACAAACAGCCGTCCTAACACACCCTCTGCATCTGTACATTCATTCCAGCCACTCCAGGTTTCGCTGTACACACACATGTGCAGTGTTCCCACAGGTGCAGCAGTATAGTGGCAGGTTTCAGTGAGCGATAATGTGTTCAGGGACTGCGTGTTAACACACTATTTGCATTAGGGCAGAGTGGGTCCCCAGCTGGGCGCAGTGAGAGCGAGTCTTACCTGTGCGTTTGGCATAATCCCAGATTTACCCTGGCAGGTGAGACTGGTTAATACAGGCATATGTATGTGTGTGTGCGCACTCAGGTAGTGTACAACTGAATCTATAAATTTTTTGGCTCATTCATTCAGAAAATATGTAAGGCTGTATATACCATATTTTATAATTTTAAATAATTTAAGATTGTATGTTCATTTACTGTTTATATGTGCCAGGCCTCTGACACTATGATTTTTTTTCCACCAAAATCCAGAAAAAATAGACCACAAAGAGCTCATGAATAGAAATATATATATATATATATATATATATATATATATATATATATATATATATATATATATATATATATATATAGTAAACATAACATTGGTCTTATTCATTGGCTTCTTTATCTAAAAATGTAATAACTTGTTTTGCCTCTTTCTGCTGGCATCACAAGGCTATGTAGGGATGGTGGGAAATAATACTAACCAATAATAAAGTGTGCTCTTCACAATCGAATCAAATCCTGAAGGACAAAATCCAATACTGCCGTATATGGTTTCCCGCTGAATACTTAAGTTAAACACATTTCAAATGCCGTTTCACATTGTTCTTTACATTAATACATGAAGCAACGTATAGATTTAAAAATACACTCTTCATTATATGATTGGTGGTGCATTGCCCAGACTGCATTATATGTCTTTGGGTGTATTTTTGTGTACATAGTAAGACATTTTTGTGTTGTTGACTGTAGGTTCCCTCCTGGTTCCCCGGAGATATCCTTCTAATCCCGTGTGTCCCATATTCGTAGCGTTCACTACTACAAATGATGACAAAAAATGTCTTACATGAATACACATACACAAATTTAGCTTGTGCAGCCAAACCTTAGTCCGTGTTAAATGCCAATATTAGCCATCATGTTTAAGTTTGTTGTCATTTTGTGACATTAATACGTGTTGTGTGTTATTTATGGAAACACTCCACTTTGGCATAAACACATGCGACTCTCATCCCTACAGTAATGCACTTAAAAATGAGTAATGCACAGATTACCGCACAACACACACGCATGAGGAAGAGCCAAGCAGCAAAACAGATGAATCATATCTTCATTACTTTGTCTGTCTATATAAGGTTTGTTAAAATTCAGAAAATTTTCTTGAAACTTGTTCCACACACTAAAGATGTTAAATGTACGGCCTAGCTGATAAAACGTATGAGGAAGTTGTCTTCAAACCTGTCTTGTCACGGTAAGTCTCCATGTGTATTAATTCATAATATTCTGCTGTAAATAATTTGAAGCATGTCTAATTACACTGCTTAGGTCAAAGAAATAGACACACAGACACACACTGACTCAGTTGTCTAGGGTATTCACGTGTTGTCCAATTAAAAAAGGTAGAAGAAAAAACAGGAATTACGACGTTGACTTCCTCTGAGTGTGTGTGTGTGTGTGTGTGGGCCCCGCATTGCCCTTAGCCACTCAGTAAGGACTCCCGATAAGGAGAATTAGTCAAAACTTGGGAGCTGCCAGTGTGTGCCAATTAAACTTTAATCTGGGGCTGAAACAGGCACAAATAAATTAAAGCCTTGTGCGAGGCAATGTGCTCTCCCCTGATAATACCGGATTGAAGCGTCTGCCGGCTGCTCTGTGCTTAGCGCTGTCACCATCTTCAACACGGGAAAAAACCATGCATGGCAAGCAACTTGTAAAGTTTGCCATGTGCACACGCTCGCACAAACGCCAGACCTGCAGCGTATTTCGGTGTGTGTTTGGCTGGCTGTTGACCTGTGCATGCTGTAGGCTAGCTTTACCACACTGTGAATGCTGGACCTCATTTTGCAATGTTAATCATCTCTGAATGCTGCAGTTTGTCTGTGCACCTTCTTTCGGGCAGTGGAAAAACATTTTTAATATGACAATTAGAATTATAGTAATATTAAAACAAGGATAATAATAACAACCCCTGCCCTATCCTAGAAACTGAGAGTTTGGATTGGTGACATAGCCAGACTCTTATACCTCAATTAAACCACCACAACAATGGCTAACAACAGTAATGGTAACAACAAAACAAAAATCATCCTCCTCATCATGAAAAACGTACATACACCATGCATTAATATGTCATTAATACAGTCAAACCACAAATTATTCAGACACCAGATATTTTTTTTTACTAGTGTGTGCAGGACACTATAGTTCATTTATGTAAGTGAGGATAGCAAAATAAAGTAAACTGTGACATATTATACCAAAAAAATGTACCTGTAAAATGTATAAAACAATTTGGGACCAAAATTATTGCGACACTTTGACCTGACCATGTTTTGTGTTTTTTCTTGAATTGCTACTGCAACCTTTTACACCACAGACTGCTTGGTAATTGGTTGACCAAAATTGGTATTATCTAATTGTGTTCTTAAATTTAACAGCTGACCGCTGATTGGTTGATTGTAATCCATTGCATACCTTTCTATCAAAGTTATGATACATTTGTTCTGACACAGTTTACCTCTGAGTTCTTGTCATATTTTATTACCATTTTCTAAACTATAGCGAATAAACTGTGATAATGTGACAAATGTTGAAAGTGTCTGAATAAATTTTGGTTTGACTGTATGTCACAACAAACTCATAAAATATAATACCTTTCAGAAGTTTGTGGTCTGTAAGATTTTTAAATGTTTTTGAAAGACATCTCTTATGCTCACCAAAGCTGCATTTATTTGATTAAAAACTTAGCCAAAACAGTAATATTATAACATTTTTAATAATTCAATTTCTGTGATGGCAAAGCTGAATTTTCCGTTGTCACATGATCTTTAATATTTTGTGGAAATCCTGCTACCTATTTTTCAGGATTCTTTGCATTCTAATAGAATGCAAACAAATAGAAATATTGTTTATTTGAAATATAAATATTTTGTATTTAGTGTCACTTTTAATAATTTGAATGTAAGATGCATCTTACCTTTCTCAAACCTTTGAACAGTATTTGTATTATTTTCTTTTTATCTATATTTCTTTTTATTAGTTTAGTAGTATATATTTGAAACAGTTTGAACCATATGACTTAAACCAAAGCAGAAGTAGTTCCTGACATTCATTGTGGAAAAGATTGAATGCCATCAGATCAACAACACTTTATTTTGATGGGCCCCTTTAGACATTCTGTAGTAACTTTGCACCTACATGTCAACTAACTAGTATTAGTAGACTGTCTACTTAATATCTGCTAAAACTTTATTTTGATGCTCCCCAACAGACATTCTACCGACTATAAGTGACCCTACTGACCCTTACTAACTACCCCTAAAAGTCTCTAACGAGAGTTAGTTGACATGTAGGTGTGACGTTATAATAAACAGCATATCTAAAGGGGACCATCAAAATAAAGTGTAACCTTTTTTTTTCATAACTTTTATTTCACAATGACTGCCATTTGACGCACATCACAGTGAGACCGTGGCCACACAGGATGTTACATGGCATAAGTTCATTTCTAAGAACTGCATGTTTGAACCATAAAGTAAACAATACCCTAACATATCATTCTCTGTGCAGACAGTGCAAGCGAGGTCGTTTTCAGCATATAAATCAGAAGCCACAAGACTTATGGGAAGCCGTTTTGTGCTGATATGGCCTGCTGAGATTGAAACATTTTCCATTAATATTTTTAAACAAATTAATTTTCTTATCTCACACTGCCTGCATGACCTGTAGTCTGGTGTTTAATTTCAAAGTAATTTACCTCCAATATGAGAATACCATTTCTATATGATATTAATGTCATGGTGTGTACTGATCAGAGAAAGGCATAATTTCAAAACAGAGGTCATGCAGTCTACCATTCCCTAAACTACAACTAGCTCTACTACTAGTTCTACAAATAATAATAACAAAATAAATAAATAGATGGATATATTGTAATCACACTTTAGAAAATATCGTGGCTCAACTAGATCATATAGTACAATTATCGCGCATGTGTATAAAATAATATAATTAATTCTATGTCTGTTGTGCGAGGCCTCAGGCCGTGACACTTCATGAATAAAACACATATCCCCGGAAAGCTAGCGATGCCTGTTTGTCTTTGGCCACTATCAAAGTGAACATGCAATATTGTGATAATCTATAGTTGATGAATTCAGGGCCGACTCGCCTTAGCTAAGTTCAGCTAATTTTCAGACATGGGTTGCCTCCGTAATTGAGTTTCCAATAACATTATGATTATTCCAACCCACATGATAATTGAATTCGAGCTTTGCGTTTTTCACTCTGTACTATTGCAATATTGTAGATGGGTTTCATGAAGGCGCCAAAATCTCCATGCAAATGTATTGTAATCACACATCCCGGGCTGCTTAACTTGATTTCTTATGTTATTGCACGCATTTAGCTCATAACAAATGATGTGCAGCTCTATGGTTATGAGAATGAAGTAAATTATTTTAACTTCTTATTTTTGAGAAGAATTCAGACACAGTCAAGGCAAGCGAGCTGGGCTTCAGCAAACTTTAAATGAATATTTTCCAGCGTTGTTATCAGAGACCTTATATTATAGAGATGATGAAATGTAAAGAGTACATTAAGCTGTTTTAAATGAATTGTATTGATAATCATTTTCAATTTCTTTGTGCCCTTCGATCTTTCTCTTTGCATGTACCTGTGCATTTTACAGTTTGTTCGCGTCTCTCAGATGTTCTCTAATTCAGACTGCTGGCCCCAATCCTCATCTGTTGCATTATGCAATGCATACAGAATGCGTTGCTAAGAATGCCAATATAATTTTCATTTGAGCACCAGACCTCCAACTGGGGAGAGAGAGAGAGAGAGAGAGAGAGAGAGAGAGAGAGAGCGAGCGAGCACATACTACACAATATACACGATTCTGGGATTCCATGGCTCCCTTCCCATCCCGTTTGGAATTCTCCACCATCTTCTCTCTGAATTCGGCTGTTTGAATTTTTCAAGCCGCCAAAGAACAAAGCTACCCGAGAACAGGCAGTCAGGCCCCAAACGGAGCAGATTGCCTTGCTCTGGAAGCAGACACAGGCAGAATATTTGAATGAGAAGTGAAGCTTTTGTCTGTTGCGGGTCGCTGGGAGCTGAGGGCACACAGACAGAGAGACAGACAGATTTGCGTGCGTCTGCCAGTGGGGTGAGGGTAGACAGACACTCTGCTGTCAGGAATGTCATATTGGCATGGACTCGCTTGCTGGACGTGACTTTAAAAGCATCTAGAGAGAACAGGCCCACATGCAAGGACTGCATGGTCATGCTATCACATACTCACAGTCATACTATTATGACCTTGAGTATATATAGGCCTACTCAAGGTCCTGCAGAGACATTCAATTAAAGTTCCAAGAGGTCCGGTCTCTATTTCCTTCCCAGCAGAGGTCTGGACAATACTTTTTTGGAGCAGTTATATATTTCCATTTGGGCAGCAGTAGTACTTTGTAAAAAAAAAAAAAAAAAAAAAAATATATATATATATATATGTAAGGATTTGAGCGAGTTTGACAAGGGCCAAATTGTGATGGCTAGAAAACTGGGTCAGAGCTTCTCCAAAACTGCAGCTCTTGTGGGGTGTTTCTGGTCTGCAGTGGTCAGTACCTATCAAAAGTGCTCCAAGGGAGGATCATTGGTGGCCAAGGCTCATTGATGCACGTGGGGAGGGAAGGCTGGCCTGTGTGGTCCGATCAAACAGACGAGCTGCTGTAGCTCAAATTGCTCAAGAAGTTAATGCTGGTTCTGATAGAAAGGTGTCAGAATACACAGAGCATCGCAGTTTGTTGCATATGGGGCTGCATAGCTGCATAGCATAGTATAATATATATTTCATCAGTTGAGCACAGTTGGATATGAATATTAAAAGGTAAGATCAGATGTTGTATTATTAAGTAAGTAAGGTAAGATCAGGCTATTATTAAGTTTACATTTTAAATACTTGTGTATGACAGAAGGCAATGTGACTGATAAAAGATATTGTATGGGGGTTTGGGGTTTTCCTCTTGAAGTCTGGACCATTTTTTTAATAGTTTTCTTAAAATAATTACTTAAAACAACTTACATAATAGGGGTGTAACGATACCCTCATTTCACGATTCAATACATATCACGATACTGAACTCAAGATGCGTTATTATTGTGATACTCAAAAACATATGGTACAAGGTTAACAAAAAAATGTACTGTTGTTTAAAATGCTAAATTTGGTATTACATTGGGGTGGAAATTAATAGTCTTGCACTTGGTGCTGGTAACACAATGCACAGGACAATGGTGACATCAGAATACAAGTATGCATGATTCTGAAGCTGAAAATACAGAATCATTTTAGACGAATATGCTTGCACTCTGTCATATATTTAAAATAATGTAGGACATAATACATTTGGCATTATCAGGACCCACAAATATTCCCCATTGCATTATTATACATTATATTCAACATTACATATAGTAGTTTAATTTTCATTTTGTGTAAACTTTACACAATATATTGTCACTATCCATGACATATTGTTGCAGTTTTTATTGCGATATATTGTGACACAAGATATTGTTACACCACTAGAACATAATAATTAAAATTCGGTAACACTTTATTTTACAATGTCCTTGTTTACACATGTAGTTACTATATTAATAACTATAAATGATGCATAATTACATGCAACTAACCTAAAACAAACCTAATTCCAACCCTAATCCTAGTAGTAAGTACAAGCAGTTAATTAATATTACTCAGTATTTTAATGTATAATTACACTGTAACAAGGACACCTTAAAATAAAGCGTGACCCAAAATGTTCTCATTATGAGCAGAATACAAAATTATCTAGTAATATCAAAGTTTTCATGTTTTTTTCCCTTACCATCTAAAATAATTTAATCAATTATATAAACATGCATGGAGCGGAAAGGGCTTGAATGAAGCCTGTTTGGCTCTAGATAAAAAAAAAAAAATTTGAGGATATTGCGGCAAATGATCATTACCATGAAAGCTTGTGTTGTGAACAGCTCCGTTGTTTTGATGCGCTGCTCACTTTAAACTGTAGAAATGGTAAAATGTTTCTACAGTTGTCATTTTTTCTCACTTTCCACAATTAGAGGATGCTTGTGCTATTACATACATCTATCCATTCCATTGTCTTCCATTCATATGCATGCGAATGGAAGTGACAGAAAACGTTAATTTCTTTGTGTTCCATAGTCCAAGCTTGGTGAACTCTGCTCTGTGTATTCAAATCACTCAAAAATGTGTGACCAGTAGAAAATTGATACATCACAGCCTGACTGAATTAAAAGTATGGAAACTTTAAAGGGTTAGTTCACCCAAAAATTTTAATTAATTAATTAATTACTCACCCTCATGACGTTCCAAAGCCGTAAGACCTTCGTTCATTTTCGGAACACGACTGAAGATATTATTGATGAAATCTGAGAGCTCTCTGACCCCTCCATAGACAGCAATTTAATTACCACTTTCAAGGTCCAGAAAGGTAGTAAAGACATCCTTAAAATCGTCCATGTCACTCCAGTGGTTCAATTTTACTTTTATGAAGAGACGAGAATACAATCACATAAGAGTGTTACACAGGCTTTTTGCGCCCAAAAAGTATTCTCGTCGCTTCATAAAATTAAGGTTGAACCACTGTAGTCACATGGACGATTTTAACAATGTCTTTCTGGACCTTCTGGGCTTGGAAGTGGTAATTAAATAGCTGTCTATGGAGGGGTCAGAGAGCTCTCAGATTTTATCAAAAATATCTTCATTTCTTCATCAGTCTTACGAGTTTGGAACATCATGAGGGTGAGTAATTAATGACAGAATTTTTCTTTTTGGGTGAACTAACCCTTTACATTTGCAGGATTGCAGTAAGTGGAGTAGGCTGCATTTTTTTTTTTTTTTTTTTTTTTTTTTTTTACATTTTGTATGTATTATTGAATTATATATGTAAAAAAAAAAAAGATGCAACAGAGTGTGACATATATTATTGCAGTGTTTGTAGAAATTTTGCTTGCTCAAACTTTGCTTTATATGAATCGACAATTTCAAATTAATTTCTACAATTTGATTCAATTGATTCAATGTTTGGGGAAAAAAAATGAAGCATGATGATCCACCCTTAAACCTAACCCTTCAGCACATGCAGATTGTTTGAAAATGCAATCAATCAATCAATCAATCAACCAATCAATCAATAAAAAATACATATTTCATATGAATTCGCTGCTAATTTGCTAAATATTAAATAGTTACAAATTGCCATGAGAGTGTGTTGGAGAAATCACAGTTACAGTGCTGGGTTGCTTCAGGACCAAGAATGAGAACCGATGGAAAAACATTTACAGCAGAACATAACTACAAAAGGTGAATTCATTACAAAAAAAAAAAAAAATTCATAATTTTGATTCTGTCTGCTTTGCTAATTCAGACACACACACACACACACACACACACACACACAAAAAGAACAATTTGCTCTCAAATCAACAGCATTATGGACTGTGAATCAGTTTTACAATATCTAGCAGAATATTTATTTTAGAGCCAGGCATAAGAGGAAATATCTATCTTTTCCAGACCTGGAAAGCACCATTTTAAAATCCCCTGATATTTGCAGGTTTTCCATGTTAAAAGATAATATTTGTTGTATACATTAATTGATGGTCTTGGAATATATTGCAGCGGCGTTAGATTAGGAGAAAGAAAGGTTGCAACAACTTTCAACAAAACATGACATAGGAATGAGAACTCAGCCTCATTTGCATACGCTGACATTTTGAAGAAAATATTTCAACGTTGGTGGAGATGTGTAATGAAATCCTGCCAGCAGCCCGTTATGGAATAATATTACCATAAAGGTAACCTATCCATATTCTCCAGTCTCGTTTTGTCCTCTCCTGCCATGTTCACTCTCTCTCCAGGATTATTTTTCTTCCGTTTCCTCTGATTTGTCTTGCCCGTGCTGAGCTAGGCTTCTCTATCTGACTCTTTGCAGGCTAATTGTGCGCCGCAGTGGAGAATTTGTTAGTGGTGACACCTTGCAACCCAGTGGGAATGCATCTCATTATCGGCCAACGTCCAAGAACATCAGACATTATTAGCTGTCATTAATCTGCAATATATATGGAGGCAGAATGAAAGAAGGAGGGGGCGGGGGCATGAAGGGCAACGCGGGACACAAAAGAAGAGGAAATGCTGAGGGTCAGGAAAAGAAACCTCTTTCAGGTGAAAGGTTAATGTCTATAAAGCTCCTCTTTAAGATAATGAAAAAAAAATGGAAAATTGAAAAAAAACTAACTACACTCTCTTATATTTAGACAGCGAGTGTATTGAAGACATTCATTTGATACAAATAATTTAAGAAAATACTGTTTAAAAAAAACACTCATTTAACCACATCCCCTGACCCAGAACTAAGTTCTGCAATTATTTCTCCTCCAGAGCGATTGAAGCATCAAATACTACCTTTAAATCAAAGTATGTTTTAAGCACAGCCTCAGATGAAATATGGACTGTAGATCAGTGGCTTGTTTTCAATGCTATAAAAAGAACAACATATACTAAAGATATACTAAAATACTTCATAGTACTAAATACTTTAAGTAAAAACTAATGTCTATGATGTACTTCTCTGTCATAATAATGTAATGTCTTTTGATTATCTTCATTTGGTCAATTTTTGCCAAATATTGATAAATGTGAATACAGTATTTATGATTAATATTGATAAAACTTTTCATTATCTCTCTCTCTCTCTCTCTCTCTCTCTCTCTCTCTCTCTCTCTCTCTCTCTCTCTCTCTCTCTCTCTCTCTCTCTCTCTCTCTCTCTCTCTCTCAATTGATGGCCTTCATGAAAACATTGAAGAGTTCCTTGACATTAAAATTGTGCAATTTTTGCTGAGGTTTCTTGATATATTTAAAGAGTGAAATACTCTCATTAAAAGATTATTGAATAATGCCTCACACTGTTATAAGTAAATATATTGATGTGAATTCTAGGTTTTTAAACTTATTTCATGATTTGAAGCAATACGAAGGAGGTTTTGTAGGATTGTATTTTGTTTTCTTTTGATTTAAATATATATATTTTTTGTCTCAGAATCCAGTTGAAATAAACCGCCTTTGACAAGCTTAAAGTAGATTTGGTGAACGAGCAGCCGTGGCGTGTTTGCGTGCGTCGTGGACCTCTCATATTTACCGCTACCAACAGTGTATTTAATTTGATTCAGCATCTTTTGGCTGTTTTTCCTGTACAGCCACGCCTGAAGACGGGTATATGCAAACGTGATGGGATTACAGCTTCTAAGCAGATTTTCATGGAGGAAGGGTTCAACATGGCCCACTTGCCTTGGCAAATAAAATACAGGCCGCTAAAACACAGAAGAACTTCTCCCCACCCCCCCTCCTCAGTCTTTCTCTCTCTTGCACATTTGCTTTCATTAGAATAGTTTAGGTGAAAAGAAGCGTCCGTCTCCTGTGGATTTTCTCTGCTCTTTGAGCCAGGCCTGCTCTATGGCCCTAATGACTCAAAGTTCCCCTATAAAACGTCTACAGCGCAGCTCCCTGCAAATTGAGTTTCCTCTTTGAGCCAATTGAGTGTGGTTTATGTAAGCTGCGGGGAGCGCCTTTGAACCCTGCTTCCAACGCCGCCAGCTTGGGGTCACAGGAAAAGATGGAGGCCACTGTCGCAGACGCCCAAATTCATGCCACATTGAGGAGAACGGCTCCTCGGAGGAATGAAAAAAAAAGCATGCGGATTCCCATTCAGAGTTTAAGGAGCATGGAGCAGGTGTTTGCTTCCTTTATTGGTAGTAAATGAGTTTGTAAATGAGATTTCATGACATTAAAACTCTCAAATGTTTAGATTATGCCAACTTTAAAGACAATAATTTCCTCTTTTTGCTTGCTCTCTTAGAAACTAGTGAATCTTTATGGAACTCTGTTCACATTTCACAACGCGTTTACTGGATGTTTGATAAGCCCTTAAAAATAGTTTGGCAGTTAAAATGTGCGTAAAATACAAAACAGCACATTGCATTCGTTGGTACCCTTCGATTCTGAATATGCATTTCATTAATGCAATTCATCTGTTGCATCTCATAATGCAAGTGGATGACTTCACCCAAAGTCCTTTAAAACACGATAAAAAAGGCATGTAAAAGTGAAAACGTAGGAGTTATTTCTGCAAGTGGGCAGTACAAATGTTACATTTTGAGTTTGTTATAAGTGTTTTCATTGTTGCAATGTTCTAAATACACAGCGTGTTCATTCTTGTAATTGTAGACTTTGTTTCATAATTGTATTTTTAATTATAGTCATTTTTGCAATTTACAAATGAATTACAAAAAGAGAAAGATGTAATAGTATATTTTTCAGTCATTATTTAGAGATTAAAAATAATAATAATAATAAAATAAAAAAACACAAAAAAATGATATAAAGTCCTTTATTTTAACGGCCCAAAATTAAACAGTGTTGCAATTACAAGATAACATAAGATTTTTTCCCCTTTCTTTAACTCATAATGTGTGGAGGGACACGAGGGGGCCTCCAAAGCGGCTGGTGCCTCAGGGCCTCGAAGGACCGTAATCCGTCCTTGGGTGTAACCTAATGTAGTCAGGGAGCTTTGGTCACAATAATTAATAATATTTTTGACTTGAATAAAACTAGTTTATTTAGAAGTTGCCCCATGAAGCACCATTTTTTAGGTTACCTGACAAAACATTTTCTTTTTTCCTCCCCTTTTTTCTTACAGCATAGATATGGAAAGGTCGTTAATGAAAAAACAGCCCAGTACAATGCGATGCATATTTAATGCAGGGCAGCATTCCCACCTCTGCAGATCGGCTTTCTGTAAGTATCACTCGAAAGGTTTCTGGGAGCCTTGTCTCATGCTCTTTTGTTTCTTGGGCCCTTTAAGGAAGGGTGTTAATGCCAGTGGAATACGTTTGATCACAGGGGCTGGCGGCGGCCCGCGGTGGGTGATACGGCATGGCATTGGGCTCAACAGGATTGTAGTGTTAAAGGCGTGAAAACACACACTCCTTCTCCTGTAATGAAAGCCGCTAAAGGTCTCAGCACAAATCCACCCACCCCAGCCCCACAATTATGCACACGCACTGCCATAAATCTAATGTGCTTTCATGAACTGCAAGAGCACAGTACATAAAAAACGTGTTGCGGATTTGCATACAAACATACTTATTCCAAATCCCTCTCAGAAGTTGTAAATGATTGTCTCTTCCTGAAATACATTTCACCAAATTGTATTTAGGCATGTTTATGAATCCTATTATGCCGTGGGTTTGATCATATTTTGTGGACAGCAATGGCTTCCCCATCGCTGCTGAAAGGAGGGAGACAGAGAGAGAGAGGGAGGGAGAGAGAGAAAATGGGCCCGGAGCAATAGATTCTGTCATTTGTTTCAGACAGACTGTGATTTCTGCTCGGCGTTTGACGGCAGGTCCTCCGTTGCTCTCTATGCTGGAGATGGATCCGCTGTGGTATCCTCCAGAAGGATAATTCAATAAAGCCTGTCACATGCTGTGATTGGACATAGTAATACTCCTGCTACTAACGCTAATGTTCATTTCAGCAGGTGAACGCCGGGCCTAATCTGTTAGCGGCGCTCTTGTCAACTGTTTGAGTTACATCTTTTGTTAGACGTTTACAAGGCATCTGCATAAACGCAAAAGTATGCCGCATTTGTTTGGTGAATTGTTGAGTATTTAATAAAGTGCAACAGTATGGTTCCTGAAGTAACAATCTCATTCAAAATCTCTACTGAGAAACAGATTTAGTCTATAAACCTTTTGAGAGAGATGTTTAGATGGAAGAGATCACGTTTGTTTGCTGAATAAAATACTGGTAAGTACCTGGTAAAGTACTACATTACCTCAAATCTTGAATGGAGATCCACCGATTTTAAATTGGTGCTGCAGTCACATTTTTACAAAGCAAAGTGCATGCAAGTACTGTTAGCTAATGCTTATGTTATGCTAGCTAGCTAGCCATGGTGATCTTATGATAATATTTATGTATTCTTATGAAAAGTGTGGTTCTACCACACACAATTACTTGCATTTGCATAAGCACTGAAACATACGATATTGACATTGACAGCATCGAAAACATAAGTGATTTGTGTGTGAACAACTTTACAGACATACAATTGTGTATGAATCTTTATTTATGAATTTTACAGTCATGCCATTAATATATTGTGATTCTGTTGTATCAGTGACATTGTTTTCAGTCACATTTATTAAATGCAGTTTACTCATCTACTTAATTTGAAATTATAACATTTTGCTTTGCTCTGTGTGACTTCTGCTGCAAACTCGTTTCGTATGATTACATAATGTTAAACAAGACTACACTTTAAAACATTAAAATGAATAGCATTTCTGTAATCGTTAAACCGTTATTTGTCATGTAATATTTATTTTATCTGCCGTGGGACACAAAGGCTTTTTCTCAGTATAGTCCTATGATGTGACTGACAATAGAACCATCTGTTATGTTTTTCTTTATAACTGTATATATTTTTAAGAAATGGTTATGAGTGGGTTTAGAGGTAGGAGTGGAATTAGCGGCTCAGAGGAAATGTGTAGGTCATTTTCCTACACATTTCTGCCCATTACATGTTATTTATTCTTTTATAATCTCCAAAAATCTATGTTTGGGTTTATCAAAGATGTATCTATAAAATGGTAAAATGGTTAAATATCTTTATGATATAAAAGATTTGTTCATATTTTAAGTTCCGTTAGCTGTACACACATAATGCGTTTAAATGTCAATACATCCATATTATTCTGCATCTATCCAAATGTACAAAAATGTACGTTTTGTACATGTAAATGTTACGTATTAATACTATGTAATTAAGAATTATACCAGACTCAATAATGATATATATAAGCAGCCTGATCTGATTCAATATCATAATTCCCAGTGCTTTATGAGTAGTTCATAGATAGATAGATAGATAGATAGATAGATAGATAGATAGATAGATAGATAGATAGATAGATAGATAGATAGATAGATAGATAGATAGATAGATAGATAGATAGATAGATAGATAGATAGATAGATAGATAGATCTATCATAGATAGAGTCACAGTTGTGCTCAACACTTAAAGTCTGAAAATATTGAGCCTTGTCAACAATTACATAAAGGGAATATGCATATTATATTTTCCAGTTGTAATGTGTCAGTGGTATAAAGGGGCTCTTTACCTTGATCTCCTGCAGCTGTGGTCCATGTGCTCTCGCACAGTCCACCATTAATTGAGAGGACAAGCTGGTGAGTGCAGAGGTCATAAACATTTCTAGAGTTATAAAACTTTCATTAAGTTCTCACGATATCTTGCCACCTCGTGACCTCTCCTGCTCTTTTTTTCTCTGAAGAGCCCAGGAAAAAGAACTGGGGGCTTATTGCATTGGTGAACAAGCCCTGTCTTTGTGGTGCGCAGTCTTTTTCAAACTGTCTCGGCCTCTTGACTCGTCCTAAGCCAGAGATCAGTGCTTAGAAAGTGGCAAAACAAAAGGCTGCTTTAATGAGATTGTACAACAGAGCGAACAAGATGGGGGGAGTCCTGCAAATAACCAAACTCAGACCACTCCTTTCCCAAAAGGCCTTTTCACAATCCTCTCTAAGCCTGCTTGTATGAATACGGAAAATTATCAAAGGACTATCATTGCTCCAAAAGACTCGCTCTTAAAAAGGGAAGATCGGTCTGCTGTTATTCGCTTACAAAGGCTTGAAATGCAAACGAATTCCTGAAGAATTGCCCAACATTGCTGACATTCTACTGAATGGGCTGTCTATTTGAAACCGTTCTGTCTCAGAGCAAGACTTAAGAATGTCGAAATCATGATGCTTGAATACAGTTTAAGAAGCTTAACAGCTAAAACAAGCCATCTTGTTTGTAGTTGAACATCTTTTAGGAATCTTATTTCAGTCTCCTTGGCGATCCTCTTCCTGAAGACGTTATTGAGAAATCTCTCACAAAATTGACTAGTTAATCTTACAAATCAAAGATAAACCACTCAAAGAAATTATATGCAGGGTGAGACTATCAAGTGTTTGTGCCAACAGTCTCTCAATAATGTTGGCACAAGATACAAAAGCGAACAGATCTCTTTCACGGACCCTTCCATTTCAGCAGGGCCCCTGTGAACTGTGGTGCTTGACCCCTAATCCAAAACGCTATTTAAAGAGGAGGGGGGAGGACTGAAAACATCTCAGGCTTTTTCTGATAACCATCACACTCTAACCCCATTATCAGGCCTGGGTCCTCACACCCCGGACCTGTCCCCTCAGGCCAGTGGCCTACCTCTCACCCGAGCGCTTTTCAGCCTGACGAATGACACCCCGGAATAGCGGGATGAGTCTGGCGTGACCTTCTGCTGCCCTGAGTCTTTTAATGCTAACTATGTTATGACCATGTGCCCACCCCATACCAAATGACCTCTTCCGCTTTTATCTTTACAGATATTGTTCGTATTTTTTTCCATGGAGAAAATGGGTAGCAAGAGGAAGTTCACTTGTCCACCTTTGGTGACTAATTGCTGACCTATACAAACAATTTCACCTTACTGTGGCTAAGTGTTTTGGATTTCTTTAAGGTATGTGGACAATGTGAGAAACATTTAAAGGCTCCGTAATGCTGCTTACAGCTGTGTATTTTATGTTCTTTAAATTGCTTCCAGGAGAAAGTCAAGTCTGTATCTTTAGGAGCAGGAAATTTCACCAAAGACTAAACAACTGTTGACATGTGCATTGGTGGCTAACCATAGTAAACAATTAGCATAAGTAATTAGACAGATAAGTTCTTGTCTGTTGCACTTCTTGTACTATTTCCACTAAGCAAATCCATTCTTTGAAGCAATAGTTTAGAAATTTTGAAAAATCTTTATGCAACTCTTTGCCATACAAAGACATTTTTGTCAAGCTTGACAAAAATGACAAAAGAACACCATCAAAGTATCATTAAAGTCGCATATGACTTTTGTGCTATATCCCAAATCTTCTGAAGGAACAGACAAAAATGTAAGTTGCTATGTGCTCTCAAATCTCATATTTTTACTCATTGTGTCAGGTTTGATAGCCTGACATCGTCATACTCAATTCTAGTCAGAGTCTGATACTGTTCCATTGGGCTGTGATTATGGGGCGTGTTTCAACCGAACCTGGAAAGACCTCAATTGGATAGACCTACAACCAATCAGAGCAACGAAGCGACTCATAGTTGTCAACAGAACTCAACTGCACGCACGCTGGAAGTAGAAGAAGATGAGTGTAAACAATCTTTGCCGGTGTTGTAAAAGAATTTAAGGATACACGGAGTACTTACCGAAACAATCATCATTTTTGAGAGAAATGGTAAAGTTGAATGTATATACGAACATGTTCCTTGTTTAGAATTAGAATGAATTCAACCCAAATGGTCTTTGGTGACGTGAATGCTTACGGTACTGTTTATCATCTATCCATCATCGTATAAACATCGCCCTGACAATTTGATTGGTCCAAACAACTCCTGTTCGGGCTTACTCCACAACAGATCAAGTCCAGACCGAATTTCCCAAACCAAACTCAAATGTTGTGGGCGGGGCTAAATTCAGCTGGCATCCAGGCTACAGGTTTGATGTAATTGACAAGAAATTCCATTGGTTATCCAATGTGTTAGTCACTGAACAAGGTGCAGTCTGAATATATATAATATAATCTATATATATATATATATATATATATATATATAATGCAGAATGATAATTCAGAACTTAGAAGGAGAGGAAGAATTTCAGTAAATAACGATTTAAATTTGGGTCCGTTCCTCATACAAAACTACTTCAGAAGATTCAGAAGACTTAGGGCCAGATTTACTAAACAGGGCAAATTAGCGTGAGAGCACAATTCCAAAAAGCTCAGATGGGAGTGGAAAGTACTGCACGTCATCAGTAGATACTTTCCACTCCCGTCTGAGCTGAATTAATGAACACAGACGTCTGATTTAAGACATGCGGTAAAGAATTTTTTGGGCAGTAAATAAAGGTGCAAACACCAGTACATTGAGGAGCGCAAACCTTAGTAAATCACCCTGCATGATTCATTTGAATACTCCCGTAAAATTTGCATCTGAAAGGGAAACTCCTACAAATGCATATGCAATAAGGTCAGCCGCAAAAATAACCCTGTCCACGGCTTTTCAGCGCTAATTTGTCACTGCGTGTCTTTAGTAAATCCTGACATTAGACTTTTAACGCCAAAAGAGGGTTTGAGCTGGCACAAGTTGTTAGTAAATCTGGCCCTTAATATATTACAATATATTATAGTGGAATACAATAGACATGTGGTTTACTTTTATGTTATTTAATCATGTTTTAGGAGCATTAATGCAGTCACTCAGAGGTATCCATAAAGCTAGAACAGAATACAGGTTTCGGAACAACATGAAGGATATCAAATACTCCCCTGAGTTGAGTAACTGAGTAAGTGTGCACTCACATGAAAAACACAGACTGTTTAAGACATCCTTTTCTCTCAAAGGGTACAGACAACAGTAGAAGGCAACAGAATTTGACTGCACTCTACAAACGGATCCAGAAAGAAGATTATTGGTTCCTGTCGCGCTCTCTCGTGTGTGCTGCATAGTTACACCAGTCTATCATTATTCATTGAAGTATATATTTGTTTTGATCATTTTTAATCTGAAAAGCGATGCTGAATTAACCGTTTGAATTAATCATGGGAATTAACGCTTTAATTCGTCCATTCAGCCCACGTCGTCGCGTCCAGCTGCACTGGGCTGCTTAACAGCAGTGGTGGAAGCATATGCTTGTGTTACGGGGGGTGGAGGCCGTGTCTCCACGGAGAACTCCCACAAAAGAGACACAATATCAGCCCTCAGACGCGTGCAATGACTTAAACGCTCCATTGTATTAAATATGAATGGGACTCCATTGTCCGACCCCGTGCGAGTGGGGAGGCAGTGTTGTCGATTAGCCACATGATTAAGCAGATGACACGGAGGGGCTGTAAAGGTAAATAAAGGCCGCCTTCTGTCACTTCCTGTGCAGGGACACATGGCTGCGGCCTCCCGAAGACCTGCCAGAACGCCCTCGCCAGCACGTTAGAATACAGCTGAGAGCTGGCAGACAAAGGAGGGGTGAGCGGTTTGATTAAAAAAGCATGAATAACATAGTCATGGTCTATGTCAGGTGTTAAGTATCTCATTGAGCCATTTGCATGTCAAAGGATGTGTTTTTTCCCCCTTGTTTTGTGTGTGTTGTGTGTGTCCCACTCTAGTTCAATGCCAGTGTGTGCGTTACACCTCCTATGAAGAGGGCACCCTCTCATTGACAGCTGTTACGGCACGGCATCGTTTGTCAAAACAGATTTTATTAACACATTAACACCAAAGCAAAATGAATGACTGTTCATAAGACCATATCATTTGAATCAGTGACCTGTGCCACTATTTGAATGGCAAACGCATGACAAAAAAGACAGAAAGTACTTATCAGTGAGTATTTTGAGAGAATTCTGAAAAGTGTTAAGGATGCAAAATGAATTCTCTGTGCATTTACAGGGTCATGCCATGCTCTTTATTAGCTTTCCTGTAGCTCAAACAATAAGAGCATGGTGCTAGCAATGCCAAGGTCATGGGTTTGATTCCCAGGGAAAGCAAGAACTGACAAAATTTAAAAAATGTGTACCTTGAATGCAATGTAAGTCGCTTTGGATAAAAGCGTCTGCCAAATGCATAAATGTATTAGAATGAAATATGGGCATGTGTTGATATATGTTCTTGATTAAAATTCTGAAAGAAAAAAAAAATTCTGTTGCATGCAATGTTAAACATTTTTGCATGGGTTTCCAGTCACTCTGCATTGTCGCAATGTCACATGCTTTTGCCCTGCATGTTTTTTTGTTCTATCTGAAGCCTTCCCAGTCCATCTTCTGTAACGGCGCTGGATGTATCGTCATTCTAGTTTAATGATGATTTGAAGCTAACCTTAGTGTGCTCTTGCCATTTTCTTCCACCCGCTTCATTGTGGGACATTCAGGTAACTAATCTGCCTTTAAATATGTCTCCAAGGGAACGCAACTAATTAGCACTGAAATTTACTGCCTTCACTTTTATTGACTTGTCCTACTTCTCCGATAATTAACTAATGAGGGAACTAATGAGCTATGTCATTCACTCATGCTGTTCAATTAAAGTACAGAATCAATTATTGAAAATAGGTTTGCATTTTTGCCACCTCTTGTGTGGACGATAGCGAAAAGTTTCAAAATGAAGAGAAAAGACTTGGGAAAGTTTAGGCTCTTTCATAACAATTCTCCTTCAGATGTGCTATGTTATTGTGCGTAAAAGTGGAAATACAACAACATGTTGTACAAAATGTATGGTTAACAATTACCTTTCAATATATGCTATATTGTAAATACATTAGAATTTCCCAACAACATCTCTCTTTTTTTCTTTTTTTTTCAACACAATTCAGTTCGGCTGGAAATGGATTCCTTAAGATTACAGATAAATTAGAAAACTCTATCCAGCAGAAGGGTAATGCCCATTTATATATATATATATATATATATATATATATATATATATATATATATATTCTAACAATAAAAGTAATACTCTGTAATCTGTTCCCCAAATTATCAAAGTAAATAAAAAAATAAAAAGTCCAACAAAAATGATTCATGTCTAAGTAAATGTTTTAAATGTTCAAATCTAATTTTATTTAATTGTGACTAAAATGTAAAAATCAATTAGTATTAACTAACAGTAGACTGGATACAGCAAAAAATTAATTGTGTGCTAAAAACTATTGGCTGTTTAAAAATCAAAGGATTGCTTCCAAATGCTAACTACTATTTTGGCAAAATGGAAAGTCATATTTTGGTGATTTCAAATGTGATTTCAGACCTGTTTGTCAGCCCTATATCTCAGTATGGCGGCCAGTGATCTCTCTCAGTAAACAATGCATTAGTTTGCTAATCTGGAGCTTTGTAAAAACACTAGTGTCATTAAAGAAAATTAATTACGCTAATTCACTGCCAGCTTCATTCACAGATAATCAACTTTCTCATCATTGTAATTCAGACTGCCATCAGACACCATGACTGCACTCATATCAGCGTCAGCTTCTGGAACAAGTAGTACAAAGTTATTATTATATTAAAATGTTGTTCCTATGATAAATGAATATATTAATGTATTGTATTAGCATTGTAATCGATTAAGTCTGGAGCAGAATAAAAAAATAACTCCGGACACACTTTATATTAGGTGGCCTTAACTACTATGTACTAACATTTAAATTACTAATTTGATACAATGCACTTATTGTGTACATGCATGTTTTTACATTGTACTTACATTTTAAAATGACCTGCATGTAATTACATCTGTAATTAATTTCTGTAGAAACATTTATAACTACACTGTTGACACTTCTCTTACACCTAACCTTATCCTTAAACTTACACATACCTCCACACCTGCCCCTAACTTTACCCGTATCCCACCTCAATATCAGCAAAAGTGTTTTGCAATACAATATGAACACAATAAGTACATTCTACTTATTTTTTTGGATGTAAGGGCATAGTAGTTAAGACCACCATATAAAGTGGGACCATAACTTCTTACTGAGGCACCTAAAATAATTTGTATTATTTTACAATATTAGGGGAACGCAAATAGTAATAAAGCATTTGTTTAAATGTCAAAAGGTTTTGATGTCAAAGGAATTACAATTCTCACAAACTGAGGAAGGCCTGAGAGCCGAAACCTTTGTACTTTTCTGCTTGTGTAAAAAACAGCTGAACTGTAAGTCTTAAATTATAATTGCAACCAAATTTTCAGTGTTTGGCATACAAGCAGTGCGCTTACACTATATCGATTTGTTTTATAAAGAAAGCTGGTCTAAATAGAAAAAGAGGAATCTCATCTCCAACATCACAAGCCAAAGCAACATAAAACCCTTCTCAGATAATTAAGGCATTAAACATGCCTATATTTTCGCTTAATTAATAATTAATTTAATGAGAGGATGAGGCTGTAAAAATCACTAATTAAAACGCTGGAGCAGTGCAGAATGCATAGACTAATGGTGAAGGGGGAAATTATGCAAAAAGACTGGAAAGAAATCCCGCCACCATCACCAGCCTCCTCCGTGTTTGGGCTGTATCAATATTCTAATAATACCAAGCATGCCAGAGGTCCTGGCTGGTGTGCCAAGCAGCATTGAGTGGATGTGACAGGCTTGCAGAAAGATGCAAAAGCCAAGGACATAAAATTCATCCCGACAGCAACCTTGGAGATCATCCCAGGCTAGAGTCTGCTGCTCTAAATTAGACGAATAAACTCTAAAGAGCATAATGGAGTCGACTCTGTGTCAGTGCTGTGACAGGCTGCTGCATTTACACAACAGGCTGAGCGTGACCGAATGTAATACTACCAGAAACATCACTGTACTAACCGCTACTACCGTTTTATTTACTATTATTTATTGTGCTATCATTTCCTTCAGAATCACTGATGCAATGGAATTTTGACACAAGCATTAAGTCTTTATCAGAGTTTTCTTGGTTTGCAGGTTTTCTGACTTTCAAAGATTTAAGACCGTAAATGATGCACTATTTAAGTCATGTTGTAGCAATAAACCTGAAATGCTGTTTACAACCCGTATTCAGATTATACACTATGTTCATGATGTAATAACTGTCTGAAATAAGTTATTCAATGAAATGTTAGAGATTTGTGATGATTTTTTTTTACATATAGCCTACTCTACCAATAAATCATGTTTAATCAGAAACATGCATTAAAGGTGTGGTATGTAGGATTGACAGCTGGTGGTCGAAATAGGTACTGCAGACTACATTCAAAATATTCCAAAAATATACCTGCTCCCGTGGGTTGCCAGCTTGAGGACACAAAGGGAGCGGGCCCAATTGACAATTAAATTGACGATGAAAGCCACACTGTAAACTGATGAGTTGATTTATCCATGTTTTAATATCCATGCTCTCATTCATAGAGATTTTAAGATGGATGCCAAGGATTTTTAGGTCAGGTAGAATCTGCGATCTCTGACCCAGTTTGTTTGCTGACTTCCATGGCAGCAATATGCTGTGTTTCCGCCAAATGGCAACCTGGGGTGTTGAAATACTATTGGGTAAACTGGCAGTGTGGGTTATCGCACAGACCAAAACAAAAACAGATATTCCGGCACGGAACGCACATTTCAAAGTAACTGGCTGTAGCATTGTTTTTCTGAGAAACAAGTAGATGAATTTAGCATGTTTCCTAAATATCTGCAGACGTATTATGGTAGTTTTATGCTTTAGTAAAGTGAAAAAAAACTTACATGCAGTACCTTTAACTCTTTCCCCGCCATTGCATTGATGAAATTTTCAAAATAAAGTTGTCGTTTTTAACTTCGTGGATTATTAAACTTATTTCCTATATCTACAATGTCTGAATGAATCATGAAACCATTACATAAAATGGTATTAGAGATCAAAATACTTCCCTACCTCACCTTACTCCCATGCTGCCATTGATGAAGACCACTGTAGATTTATATTAATGCATTTAAATCATGTTTTATCAAATTTGAGGAGAACAACATTAGGCTGTGTTGTAACATTTCTGAACATTCTTATATATATCCAAACAACTGTATCAAACCAAAATGACTGAGATAGTGACAAGAGAATACACAGTGCACGCACATTCTTAAACATCCACAGGATCCAACACACAGTCACACTGTGATACTCAGCAAAACCTCTGTGGCACCAGAGATCAGCATTAATAAAAGCTCAGTCTCAGCATATGTCACCTCACTTCATAACACCTTCCCAGACAACCATCCAATGAGAGTGCACACGCTACCTCAAACCCACAACGCTCATGACACTGGAGCCAAGGTCACGCCGTACCCTCAAGGTTTAAAGTGTGGAATGACCACTCAAATAAACCAATCACATCTCTATATCCACAACCTTCCATTGACCGATGTCGGACGATTTCTGCACTGCTACAAAGACGAGACGGTATGTACATGCTAAAACCAGACAGAGCAGACGTGGTTGTGTAGGGTATGGGTAAAATTTCCATCACATTTCAGAATGAGTTGGCACGTTCCACAAATAGGTTACAAATTGGTTTTCAGATTTTCAAAGCAATAAAGGCAAAATTCTAGTGTCAGTTACAGAGAGAACTATAAGTTAGACAGAAATTAACATAAAGATAGCAAACAGAGAAACGATTTTCCCAAATAATTTAGTTTTTATAAAAAGGGGATTTAATTTAGGGAGATACAGGATTTAAATGCGAATTAATTCAGACATATTTTTATTTTGTTAGAAAGTTTTAGATTATTAATTAATCATTGCCATTAGGATACGTACCAAAAACTAAAGATGTGGCTGTTATTAAACCTCTTCAAAAACAAACAAAAAAAAACAACAACTTTATTCTAAAGAATTAGTTAATTACAGACCAATCTCAAGTCTACCTTTTGGTAAAAATATACTAGAAAAGGCAGTGTCCTCACAACTATGCTCCTTTTTAGAAAGAATATTAATTAGTCAATTACAGGCCGATCTCAAATCAACCCTTCCTGTCAAAAATACTGGAAAAAGCAGTGTCTTCACAATTATGTTCCTTTTTAGAAAGAAATGGTATCTGGGAGGATTTCCAGTCAGGATTTAGACCGTATCATAGTACTGAGACTGCTCTCATTAGAGTTACAAATGATTTGCTCTTATTATCCGATTGTGGTTATATCTCTCTATTAGTCTTACTGGTTCTTAGTGCTGCATTTGATATTATTGACCACAACATTCTTTTGAATAGTCTTGGAAATTACATTGCCATTAGTGGAATTGCATTGGTATGGTTTAAATCATACTTATCTGACCATTACTAATTTGTCGCAGTAAATGAAGAGTTGTCATATCACTCACAAGTTCAGTATGTAGTACACAAGTCTCAGTGCTAGGACCGTTGCTTTTCATCCTGTACATGCTACCTTTGGGAGGTATCATTAGGCAGCATGGTGTTAGTTTTTACTGTTATGCTTATGATCCTCAGCTCTATATTTCTTCATGCCCTAACGAAACGTTCACTAATTAACGGAATGCATAGTTGATATAAAGAATTGGATCATACCAAGGACTGGTAATTTCCTACTAAATTCTGAAAAAAAAAAAAAAAAAAAGTGATTCTAATTGTACCAAAAACCTCTACACATAATAACCTAGACTACTAACACTTGATGGCAACACATATCCTCTCAATGACAAATGCAGAAAAGTTAGTTCATGCATTCATGACCTCAAGGCTTGATTATTGTAATGTGCTACTGGGTGGTTGCCCTGCACGCTTAAGCAAGGATTTTACAAATATATTCGGTCACACTTTAGATTGGGGTCCAATTCTCACTATTCTGTAACTATTAACTATTTATGGAGCTCAGAAAAATGGAGCACAGCTGGAAGAAAACAAAATTAGAGGTTTTTCGTAATTCATGGAAAGAGAGCCTGACCGCATACAGAAAGGCCGTAAAAACTGCTAGATCTGCTTATTTCTCGACTCTCTTAGAAGAAAACAAACACAACCCTAGGTATTTATTTGATACAGTGGCTAAGTTAACCAAAAATAAAGCTTCTACTTCTGATGGTTGTAAACAGCACAGCAGTAATGACTTTATGAACTTCTTTACATGTAAGATCGATAATATTAGGAAGAAAATTATAACCATGCAGCCGTCTACTACAGTGTCACATCAGACAGAGCATTGTTGTGTCACTGAGAAAAAATTACATTCATTCACTGCTATAGGAGAGGAAGAATTGGCTAAACTCGTTAAATCATCTAAATCAACAACATGTATGCTCGACCCTATACTGACTAGGCTATTAAAAGAGATGCTACCAGAGGTCATAGATCCTCTTCTTAATATCATTAACTCATCTTTGTTATTAGGATATGTACCGGAAACTTTTAAGTTGGCTATTATCAAACCACTTATTAAAAACCTCAACTTGATCCTACAGAATTAGTCAATTACAGGCCGATCTCAAATCTACCCTTCCTGTCAAAAATAGTGGAAAAGGCAGTGTCTTCACAATTATGTTCCTTTTTTTAGAAAGAAATGGTATCTGTGAGGATTTCCAGTCAGGATTTAGACCGTATCATAGAACTGAGACTGCTCTCATCAGAGTTACAAATGATTTACTCTTATCATCCGATCGTGGTTGTATCTCTCTATTAGTGTTACTCGATCTTAGCGCTGCATTCGATACTATCGACCACAACATTCTTTTGAATAGACTCAAAAATAATGTTGGCATTAGTGGAACTGCATTGGCATGGCTTAAATCATACTTGTCTGACCGTTATCAGTTCGTAGCAGTAAATGAAGAGATGTCACACCGATCACAAGTTCAGTATGGAGTACCGCAGGGCTCAGTGCTAGGATCGTTGCTCTTCACCCTGTACATGCTACCACTGGGAGATATCATTAGGAAGCATGGCATTAGTTTTCACTTTTATGCTGACGATACTCAGCTCTATATTTCTTCACGCCCTGATGAAACTTACCAATTCACAAGATTAACGGAATGCATAGCTGATATAAAACATTGAATGTCTAGTAATTTCCTGCAACTTAATTCAGAAAAAAATGAATTTTTAATTATTGGACAAAAAAACTCTGCAAAGTAGTAACCTAGAATACTGTCTAACACTCAATGGCTGCTCTGTCAAGTCCTTGTCGTCAGGAACCTGGGTGTGCTCTTTGATACCAATCTTTCATTTGAAAGCCACGTTTCTAACATCTGTAAAACTGCATTCTACCATCTTAAAAATATATCCAAATTATGTCACTTCCTTTCGATGCAAAATGCTGAACAGTTAATTCATGCGTTCATGACCTCAAGGCTAGATTACTGTAATGCTTTACTGGGTGGTTGCCCTGCTCGCTTAATAAACAAACTCCAGCTGGTCCAAAACCCAGCAGCTTGAGCTCTTACTAGAACAAGGAAGTATGACCATATTAGTCAACACTGCACTGGCTCCCTATTAAACATCGTATAAATTTTAAAATCTTGCTTATTACTTACAAAGCACTAAATGGTTTAGCTCCCCAGTACTTGAGCGAACTCTTAACGCATTATACTCCATCACGTCTATTGCGGTTTCAAAACTCTGGCCAGTTGATAATACCTAGAATATCAAAATCAACTGCAGGCGGTCGATCCTTTTCCTGTTTAGCGCCTAAACTCTGGAATAGTCTTCCTAGCATTGTTCGGGAAGCAGACACACTCTGTCAGTTTAAATCTAGACTAAAAACGCATCTCTTTACTATGGCTTACACATAAAACATTATCAATTTCTATTATTCAAATCAGTAAATGATTGTTAGGCTGCATTAACTAGGTCAGCCGGAACCGGGAACACTTCCCATAACACCTGATGTACTCGTTACATCATAAGAAGAATGGCATCTACGCTAATGTTAGTCTCTCTGTTTATCCCGAGGTTTACTGCAGTCAGCCGGATCCAGGCCGTATCCAGATCAGATGGTGGACCAGCGCCTGGACATGACCAACGCATCCCTGAAATGTCTGCAGAGAGCATGTCAAATAAACTCCCCGTAAATGCTGCATCGACACGACATCCTCATTAAACCCGTCTTGGCGTGATGACTCCAATCTTTCGAATAATCTTACGAATATCTATTTACCTAATATGAATTAAGACCTGCTATGTTGCCAGAATTATAATCATACAGTGTTTGTTCGTCGGCCAGAGGAGAACTGGCACCTCGACTGAGCCTGGTTTCTCCCAAGGTTTTTTTCTCCATTCTGACCCTGAAGGAGTTTTGGTTCCTTGCCACCGTTGCCTCTGGCTTTTGGCTTGCTCAGTTGGGGACACCTACATTTCATCTATATTACCGATCTGCCCGCATTGACACTATATGATACTTGAAATTAGCTGGATAACATCACCGTTTCACCAGAACGGCTGTACAAATTCTGTTGCATTATTTTCCTGTTAACAATGTGAAGCTGCTTTGAAACAATTGGACTTGTTAAAAGCGCTATATAAATAAAGGTGATTTGTATTTTGATTTGATTTATAGTAAGGTATCAATACTGCTTGTTAATAGTAATAGTTAGTAAGGTATTGGGTAGGATTAAGGGATGTAGAATAATATGGTCATGCAGAATAAGGCATTATTATGTGCTTTATAAGTACTAATAAACAATATCCTAGTAATATGCATGCTAATAAGCAACTAGTTAATAGTGAGAATTGAACCCTAAATTAAAGTGTTACCATATATTTAATGTTAAAATTTCTTTGATTTGTATTGCTAAAACTACCGAAATTACACAAATCACAACCCAACTGCTCATGCATTACAACATTGTAATCCAAATAATATTTGAGTTTATCTATATAGCTGCCTGTCTTCTCATTTATCTATTTGTGTCCATTACCATGGTTTAAGAACGATTAGCATCTCACGGATTGCACCCTATGGGACTGTTAGCTACTTATACGTGTCATCTTTATAATGCTAGACAGTTGTTCTAGGCTTTATGCCAGTGAATCTTAACCCTTGAAATAATGAGCTAATCAGCAGAATGGATCATTAATCAGAGTTTACTTGTTTGTTACTGTATTTCACCTCTTTTAGCCTGTTGAGTTATTTGTGGGCTAATCACTTAAATAGTATGCCAATTACCAATGGATTCGAACATCTATCTCACCGTCTATCTATCACCTTTTCATGCTGCAATATTCTTCAATTAGAGCATTTTTGTACCCTACTTCATCATGGGCTAAAGTAATCAAGATTAATCTCGCTAGCTGACACGCGCTGTTTGCTAAGGCACACACACTACAATTGCTCAGGGCAAGCATCATTAGGAAATGCAATAAAATTAGGCAAACTGATTATATTTCAAAACTCAGAAGCAAAATAAAACACAATTTGGGGCCGCCAATTAGGGGAGTTGTTCTCATTGAGCGCCAGCCATTATGTGGCATTATTTTTTATGCCTGGGCGCCGCTGCGGGCCGACGGGAGGGGTTTGGCAGTCCTGGCGGCCTAAAGTCACCGCTCTTTCACTGCCAGTGTATGACACTGATCTGAGTATTATTCACTTTAGAGAGTTCTTTGTTTGATTCAAGGATGTTTGAATTATTGTTGTACTTCATGTAACAGACAAAACTACAACATTTTGCTTGCTTTTGACACAAGTACTAATATTTGCTAGTAATATTTGCTTAAAATATTATATCACCAATTCACTTGACAGTTATGTTTTATATTTAGTAAATATTTTAAATTCAGTAATTTACAACTTGCCTCAAGCATGCTGAATAAAATTAATTTAACAAGATAGCTTGAAAGCTATTTTTATTAAAAATAAATTTAAAAACAGCAAGTTTATGTAATTAAATGCTTACTAATAATACTGTCCGTAATTAATACCCAAACACAAGTGTTTTTTTTTTTTGGTCTTGTTGTTTTTTTTTTTTTTTACTTTTATACCTACAGTATATGCAGTCAGGAACAAAAGTGCTAATAAATTAAACATTTCAGTATTGTAGAAGAGCATCATGCAAAGAATATTTGAAGTGAAAACTGATTATCATTTCCAGATGAGTTTTAAAGGAATGATCCAGGTTAAATTAATAAATAAAATTAAACTTATCACCTGTAACATGCTGTTGATTATCAGAGGAAATGTGTTCCACTCTTCTGTCTCTCTCTCTCTCTCTCTCTCTCTCTCTCTCTCTCTCTCTCTAAAATATGTAGTAATGTAATACATGTAGATGAAGTAAAACACTTCAAATTAATAAACTACACTCTCAGAAAAAATGTACAGAGCTGTCATTGGGGCGGTACCCTAAGGTACAACAGTGAAAAAAACATCTTTGTACCTTACTCACCCCTAAATGGTACATATTAGTAGCTTAAAAGGTACATATCAGTACTTTAAGAGTGCGGATTAGTACCTTAAAGGTACATATTAGTACCTTTTGGTTTTGTACCTTAGGGTACCACCCCAGTGACAGCAATGCACCTTTTTTTCTGACAGTGCAGCATAAATACTGTTTATAAACCAGAGAAATATTGTATCTACAGTCACAAGACTAGTGTTAAAATGAGACTTACAGATTTTTCTCAGTGAAAATATAATCAAATATTATTTAATAGAATGTATTTTTAGACAACTATAAATAACACATTCAGCTTTAAAAGCCTTGACCCAGTCTACTTCCATGTAGATATGAGTACTTCCACATTCCACTGTAGCCATAATGTTTGCTTGAAAATTTGAAAACTGAGTGACTAAATTATTCTAAATGATTTTACCACAAATGTTGCCTTTACAGCTTAATTACACCCAGAACATTCCTCACTATGAGTATGCCCAGGTTAAGCCATCACTCTGTATTGCCTGTGAAAATGTAATCAATAATCTCATAAAATATACAAATGTACATGATGACCCTGAAATCTTTTACCTTTTCCAAAGCTCACACCCTCTGACCTCTGCCCCTTGACCATGGCCTTATGAATTATAAATGCCATAATTACAGCCTGTGTCTAGTGTAATTTGATCAGTTTCTGTCTTCTCTTCAGAACCTTCACAGAGCGTTGACTGAGTAATTGTTGCTGATTTGTCCCTTGTCCTACACCCCTCCTCCTCGCCCCCTTCTCACACTTATTTCATCATTCTGTATACACATAGACCTCCAGTGAAGGGAGAATAGTTAACAAACTCTGGGGATGATTGATGGGCTAATTTCCAGCCCTGAATAAGGCAGTTTTCTAAGTCTGTTGATTCTCCATTTATTAGCTAATAGAAGCATTTATCAAAAAAGTCGCATTTTTTTGCTTAAGCAATAATTGCATTTTTAAATCCTCATTAAAGCTTCCATGCATACATAATCCAATTGAATAAATGCAGAATTGAAATGAAGGATTAATACTGTGCTTTTCCTTTGGTAAACGGAAGGTTTGAGTGTTTAAGTATGCACGATATATAGGCACATTCCGTGGCTTACATCCTGTTTAAGAATTTGAAAACTGTTAGTGCGCTCCTGTAGGCTAAACCTGATTTATTCGGATTTAAGGACTACAGTGGATGCAAATATGACAAAACATTCACTATATACAGCAAATATCCATTTCTAGTGCTCATGTCGGCCAGGTGTGTGTGTGTGTAATGCGTGTTGTAACGTTAGCCTTTAGCCCGATCAAACAGGAGTCAAGTCTTGTTACCTGGCAACCGTCCCAGTGGCCAGCTCGCGCTCCAGAGCGGAGCCAGTTTTAATCAGACAGCAAATTTGCAGTGCAGAAAACAGACAAGCACTCAAGCTAATCTTGTTAGCACGATGAGGCCGTTTTCAGATATCACTGCAAATCAAATCATCCCGCAGGCTTTGAGCTCGGGGTCTTCGTGGTGGCAAACGTGTGTGTATCTGCGCATGACAGGGAATATGGATTATTTGTAGTACCTGAGCAATGAGAATTTAAAGGAAACTGCAGATAGGTTAATGCTGCATGGCTGTTAGCAAGCATAGGTGCATTATATGGTATGTACAATGCGCACATGTTTTTTTTAATGTATGGAATACATGTTTAAGTTAAATAATGAAAATAACTACAACTAAATAAACTACCTAAAACGTAGACACTAAGACATATTAAA
>CM031966.1:13727935-13810435 GCA_018749465.1 Paracanthobrama guichenoti | reverse complement strand
TTGTCACTACTGTACTGGAAGCATTTTTTTTTTTTTTTTTTTGTGCAGCCAGCTAAATACAAAGAGAGGGACACAGTGCATTTCACAGACAAACACACTCAGGGAATCCCTCTGCTCTATAGGTGTTGTAAATATAGAGATGATGACGATTGCTCTAAATGAAGATGTAGTTTTCAGCTCTCTTACTGCCAACACTAGCATGCTTCCATTCCAGCATCACCATTAAGACAATCATTCTCTAATTGAGCTGCAATAAAATCACTTGCCTTATCTTAAATGCTTCATTATGACTGCAAACACAAACGGATCGGCCGCTGTTCTTAGCCCTGTTATTTGACTTTATTTGATGTTATTGCCTGCCACCATTGTTGGAATTAACCCAGTATCACATTGGACCGTTTGTATGCCCATTTTAGCATATTTATTCTAGTACCTTAAGAGGCACCATCAACCACTAGAAGCGGCTAAAAAGATTTTACTCCAACCTTGATGGGCTCAATAAAAAGCTAACAACTGTTGTATATCATACAACCACCCCCTACAAGAAATACAAATATCTACTATTATTACATTTGCGTTTCATTTCTTCTAACATTCATAGAATCAGTGAGATGTGAGTGGTAGTGAGATGTGTGTGGCCTTTTCTCCATTGGACTAACCTGGGCCAGGGTTCATCACTTGTTTCATCACTTGGTTCAGTGGCATCGGACTCATTTGAACATTGAAACATCCCAACACATTTGTTCTGAGCTCTTCAGGAACAGTGAAGCAGAACAGAAAACTGAATGCTTCATTATCTTAGAGAGGCACAGCTGTTGGTGTTGAGCAAAAAAGAAAGCATGATTCATTTATTGACATCTCTTAATTCTTTGCAACATTAATTATAAGAGACAGTGACAAAATCAAAAGTGAAAAGCGGATGGCCTTAGCTTTAATGGACTCTATGCACACTGACTGCCTACGTCAGGGATGTCAAACTCAGGTCCAGTTTAACTTCGACCCTAATTAAGCACACATGAACCAGCTAATTCTTCAGGATTACTGAGATGGTCCTCTCTGCAGAACAGGAGATCCAGGGGTCGAGGTTGGATCCAGATCCAATTCCTCCCACTTTGCCATATTACTTTGCTATGTTACTGCAACAATGGAGCAGTAAACTTCACATACAAAATACAGCATTTAGTTGATCCTGGTAAGCGCTCATTGTCACATTTGTAAACACGATGGCTTTCTTCTTCCACAAGGGAGTTTGGTGTCACGGCATTTGTTTCCAGGCTGACTGTTAAAGAACGCGACACCCATAGGTCCTGTAGAATTCGAACAACAAGTGTTTCCAGTTAAGTGTGCCATATGCATCAGACGTTCAGCCAACGGTCCGTGAGCGTGACATCTGTGGCTGAGACTACACCAACCCCAACCCTAAACCAGGGGCGGCGTTTACGCATGGCAGTTGCCATACCCTGATATTCAGACAAGCAGGCGGAATAAACAGCTCATGATGCTGCTCGTTGGTTATGTTGCAGCTTTGAAAAGCAAATTTAAACAGCCTGAGCCTAACGCCGTGTCCTAACCAGGCGCAACGCGACAAGGTTTTCAGTGGCAAACCAGACTCAACCCGAGATCAATCAATCAAAAATCACAGCCAATCAGAAGAGCGTGGGGATGGGCTCTCTCTACAAGTGCACTGACTGCTTTTGCAACGAAATTAATAATTCCTAAATCTTTAGGAATCGAATTCCTAAATCTTACACCATTTTAGCATGATTAAAAATACATACTGAGTGACTAAAACATACATTTGTATTAGGAGCTACTGGGAGACTACATTGTCAAAATGATCCCCGTTCACATTGATGTGCGGAAATGACTAAAAGGCTGTATTATGCATGCCAGGTCCGTAGTTGGTGATGTTGCTTTGTCAAGAAACACACATAATATGCATGTGCGGACATGTAATGATGCAATGTGTGACATCACGTTTTCTCAAATTCACTTTTTTTTTTTGTTTACATGCCAATCTCAAATCTACCCTTTCTGTCAAAAATACTAGAAAAGGCAGTTTCCTCACAATTATGCTCCTTTTTTTTTTAGAAAGAATTGGTATTGCTGAGGATTTCCAGTCAGGATTTAGACCATATCATAGTACTGAGACTGCTCTCATCAGAGTTATTTACTCTTATCATCCGATCATGGCTGTATCTCTCTATTAGTGTTACTTGATCTTAGTGCTGCATTTGATACTATCGACCTCAACATTCTTTTGAATAGACTCAAGAATTATGTTGGCATTAGTGGAATTGCATTGGCATGGTTTAAATCAAACTTATCTTACCGAAATCAGTTTGTAGCAGTAAATGAAGAGATGTCACACCGATCATAAATTCAGTATGGAGTACCCCAGGGCTCAGTGCTAGGACCATTGCTTTTCACCCTGTACATGCTACCACTGGGAGATATCATTAGGAAGCATGGCGTTAGTTTTCATTGTTATGTTGACGATACTCAGCTCTATATTTATTCACGCCCTGACGAAACTTACCAATTCACAAGATTAAAGGAATGCATAGCTGATATAAAAAATTGGATGACAAGTAATTTCCTGCAACTTAATTCAGAAAAAAAACAAAACAAAAAAACTCCACAAGTAGTAACCTAGAATACTGTCTAACACTTGATGGCTGCTCTGTCAAGTCCTCGTCGTCAGTTAGGAACCTGGGTGTGCTCTTTGATACCAATCTTTCACTTGAAAGCCACGTTTCTAACATTTGTAAAACTGCATTCTACCATCTTAAAAATATATCTAAATTACAACACATGCTTTCAATGCAAAATGCTGAACAGTTAGTTCATGCGTTCATAAGCTCAAGGCTAGATTACTGTAATGCTCTACTGGGTGGTTGCCCTGCTTGCTTAATAAACTCCAGCTGGTCCAAAACGCAGCAGCTCGAGTTCTTACTAGAACCAGGAAGTATGACCGTATTAGCCCGGTTCTGTCAACACTGCACTGGCTCCCTATTAAACATTGCATACATTTTAAAATCTTGCTTATTACTTACAAAGTACTAAATGGTTTGGTTCCCCAGTACTTGAGAGAGCTCTTAACACATTATACTCCTTCACGTCTATTGCGGTCACAAAATTCTGGCCAGTTGATAATACCTAGAATATCAAAATTAACTGCACCTAAACTCTGGAACAGTCTTCCTAGCATTGTTCAGGAAGCAGACACACTCTGTCATTTTAAATCAAGACTAAAAACGCATCTCTTTACTATGGCATACACAGAGCAATTTATATCATTAAAATCAGTTAAATTGTTTTAGGCTGCATTAACTAGGTCTGCCGGAACCGGGAACACTTCCCATAACACCTGATGTACTCGTTACATCATAAGAAGAATGGCATCTACGCTAATGTTAGTCTCTCAGTTTATCCCGAGGTTTACTGCAGTCAGCCAGACCTGGGCTGTATCCAGACCAGATGGTGGACCTGTGTCTGGACATGACCAACGTTGCGTCAACACGACATCCTCATTAAACCCGTCTCCGGCGTGACGACTCAAATTTTTCGAATAATCTTACGAATATCTATTTGTCTAATATGACTTCTGATCTGTAATGTTGCCAGAATCATAATCATACACTATTTGTTCGTCGGCCAGAGGAGAACTGGCACCCCGACTGAGCCTGGTTTCTCCCAAGTTTTTTTTTTCCTCCATTCCGGCCCTGAAGGAGTTTTGGTTCCTTGCCACAGTCGCCTTTGGCTTGCTCAGTTGGGGACACTGAAATTTCAACTATATTACCGATCTGCCCGCACTGATATGATAATTGAAATTAGCCGGATAACATCACCGTTTTTCACCAGAGCGGCTGTACAGCCGAATCAAATTCTGTTGCATCATTTTCCTGTTAACACTGCAAAGCTGCTTTGAAACTATTGGCATTGTAAAAAGCGCTTATATATGTGTGACTTGACATGGAGACAGTAAAGGCATCGTTTTCAAAACCCTGCACTTTGAAACCCGTTTTCAGGATCTACTTGCAGGAGTCACGTTTATTAATATTTAATAGCAACCAACATAACATGGATAATAAATGGACAGAGCACCTGAAACTGAGGGCTACATATACACAATAACGTATTAAAAACAGACAAGAATCCCAGTTAACAAGGCTCTGCAAAAATGACTAAAATGGCTGTATGATGCATGCCCGACCAGTAGTTGGCAACATCACTTTATCAAGAAACACCAGTTTTCAGTAGAAAATGGTGTCGTGTAAACATACCCTAACTGAAGCGAGAAAAAGGAACAGGTGTGGTGAATCAATTAACCAATGAATAACCATAGCAACCAGTGAAGCAACAGAGACAAAGGAAACATGAACTAACAGGTTGTTATGTTCAAACAAGGAAAAACTGAAGTGAGGATTCAAGTGCAGGTAAAAGGATTTATTAGAACAAAATAAACATAATACAAAACAAAACCCCACAAGGGGGTAAAACTGAAACATGAAATAACAAAAACCAACCTTAAATAAACTAGAACCAGGATCACCAGGACCAGGCAACATTAAACAACAATCTGACAAAGACTGCAAACATGAGGGGACTTATAAAGGGAAAATAATCAGGAGGGAACACGTGGGAGAAATCAAACACTAATCAGATAACAATGGGAGGGATCAGACAGAGACAGGAGCACATGGCCCAAAATAACAAAACACCACATGTGCTCCACGAGACAGGACAGGCATGTGACACAGGTAAACTAGAAGTACAAACTAAACAGAAACCTTATGTGACAGGTAATATTCCCCCATAACAATCTGTGGTAGTAGCAAACCTGTCAATAACATCTGTCAATCACAACAAACTATATTATATTGTATATAAATAAATATAACATTTTTGTCATCCCCTTTATGTAGCACTTTATACAACACAGACTGTTTCAAAGCAATGATGCAAACAAATTCAAATTCTGACATGAAGCAGCTATACAGAAGACAACAGTGTCATTAGTCAGCTCAAGTCGGTTGGTTCAGTTCAATAACTGTGTAAAGATTATCAATTATGAAATTAGTTCAATTCACCTATAAGCAGCTTTACAGTGTTGACAACAGTGTTGATATTCAGCTTGAGTCAGTTCAGGATTGATTCAAATCAGTACTACAATTATGACACAAAGTAAATTCTATAAAGCAGCTCTGCAGAATTAAGTCTTCATCATGGTGTGTTGTGTTTCCCATACAACAACATAATGTATGTGTGTTGAAGTAATAACTTCTGCTAATTAAACAATTTTAGATCTGCACTTTATGACTACTTCACTATTTTTGTTTCCTGTCAATGATGTTTGATTAATCGCAGGTTCCTTCTTATATCATACTTTGGGGTTCCCTTCTGTATTTATGCACATGTGCACTATTTAAAAATGACATGCTAACATATTGAAATGTGTATTTAAAACGGAATGAAAGAGATAGAATGTACTACTGCATGTTAGCTTGCTTATTGTGCCCAAGAGCATACTCTATTTAAGTCCACGTCATACTAATCTATACTTCTAAACCACAAAAGTTTGCAATGCTGTTTGCAAATGTTGGTTTGAAGTGTGGTTTTGGGGAATGCAGAATCGTTAACTACGTTGGTAACAACAGAACTTGCAACCATAGTTAGCTAGCAAGGCTTTTGGGAAACACACCCCAGCTCAACTCAATTTCAGTACCTGTATATTGTAATAAAACATAACATTTTAGTAATGAGTTTTAGAAGTTTTAAATACCTTTAGCCTGAAGGTAGATTGTATCAGCAGTATTGCTTTGTCCTGTTGTGGGAATCTTCCACTAGACTTAATTTGTGCTTAATTTTTTCTCACCATTTCCATACACTGCACTGAACGGGAAGGTTGAGGCTAAATGCAGAAGCGATCGTGATGATTATTGCTAATTTGCATCAGGTTACTTCAGGTATAGGGCACAGAGGACACAGGAATTTTCCATCTGGTGTTGACTTTTTGAACAAATGCATCTTACTAGTCAATCCTGGCTCAAAGCATGAAAAGATATTACAATTGCAACTAGTATTACACTGACTTCAATTGTCTACTTTGAGTTAATGAAAGCAAGGCACTGCTGGAAGGAGTTCTGGAAGAAAACCTAACTCTGTAGATATTCATCTAGACAGGTTTTTCACTACTACAACCTCTTCTGCCCAACTTTCATCTGCCTCTGGTCAATCAAACAGTCCTGTCTAAAACTCATGTAATTGGTTGAGTCTTAAAGGGTTAGTTCACCCAAAAATGAAAACTCTGTCATTAATTACTCACCCTCATGTCATTTCAAACCCCTAAGACCTTCGTTCATCTTCAGAACACAAATGAAGATATTTTTGATGAAATCTGAGAGCTCTCTGACCCCTCCATAGACAGCTATTTAATTACCACTTCCAAGCCCCAGGAAGGTAGTAAAGACATCTTTAAAATCGTCCATGTGACTGCAAAGTTTCAAACTTAATTTTATGAAGTGACAAGAATATATTTTTGTGCACAAATAACAAACAAAATAACAACTTTATTCAACAATTTCTTCTAGCCTGTGTCAGACTCTTACACTGTTGACATAGTGTAAACAGTGCAGCGCTTCCAGGACGTCGGCTTACCATTGGCCGATGCTGTTCACGTGAGCACTATAACGCATGCACACCAGTCGTTCTACCAAAGATCTAAGAAGCACTACACTGTATACACTTCATCAACACGAGTCTGACACAGGCTAGAAGAAATTGCTGAATAAAGTTGTTATTTTTGTTTGCTTGTTACGCACAAAAAGTATTCTCGTCACCTCATAAAATAAGGTTGAACCACTGGAGTCACATGGACAGTTTTAACAAAGCCTTTACTCACTTTCTGGGCCTTGAAAGTGGTAATTAAATTGCTGTCTATGTGGGGTCAGAAAGCTCTCGGGTTCATCAAAAATATCTTAATTTGTGTTCTGAATGAAGGTCTTGCGGGTTTGGAATGACATGAGGGAAATTTAATGACAGAATTTTTATTTTGAGTGAACTAACCCTTTAAAGGATTAATTCACTTCAAAATGAAAATTTCCTGATATTTTACTCACCCCCATCTCATCCAAGATGTTCATGTCTTTCTTTCTTCAGTCGAAAAGAAATTAAGTTTTTTTTTAGGAAAACATTCCAGGATTTTTCTCCACACCATTGACTTCCATGACAACCAAAATGTTAAAGGTTCAAATCAATGCAGTTTCAAAGGGCTTCAGAGGCTCTGCACAATCCCAGACGAGGAATAAAGTCTTATCTAGCGAACCATTGGTTATTTTCATAAAAAAAATAATATACTTTTTAACCTAAATCTTGTGCTGCTCTGAGGCTCGCCAGTGATTGCGCAATCACATCGATAACATTACACTAGACGTAGGCGGAAGTTACTGCGCACATGTGAAGACTAACACAAATGTCCCTTAGCAAAAAAAGGGAAACCAACAGTGTCGGATGATTTTGAAGTTGAAGATGAAGTGTTTTTTGGTAAAGGCGTTTGTATTAGTCCTCGCACGTTCGCTTGTGGCGGTACTTCCACATCCCGTTGAGCGTCCCGCTCAAACAATGCTTTGCTACCATCACAGAGTTGGTAGCAGCATCCAAAATCACTTGCTGTCTGAGTGATTAGGTGGTACATTTGACTACAGTTATTATTAATGCTTGACTATTAAAAAAATATATTTTCTATATTCTATGAATGTGTGTGAATTCTGGACATGTGTACTACATCTGCCCATGATGTCACTGTCACGACTTATGACATGCGTCGCTTTACTACTCTTTTTTTGCATAGTGTTTTTGCAATAAAGTATTTTATATCCAAAAATGTACAACCTTCATCAAAAAAAAAAAAAAAAAAGAAAGAAAGAAAAAGATACATAGTAATTTGAAAATGTGTTTCAATTGTAGTGTCAATGATTTTAAACATTACTGATGTCAATCATCATTAATAATTGTTGATGCACAGTATTTAAATGTGCATGAGAGCTTTAACAGTGAGAGAGATCATCAGCAATAGTGTAGTAGCAGTAGTAGAGTATGTACTACTTATTATAATTTTATACACTCCGTATTAGCTTATATTGTGCATTTTATGGATGTTATATTACCTAAGCATCTCCTTTTGTGTTCCACAGAAGAAAGCAAGTCATACTCATTTCGAATGAATGAGGGTAAATGATGACAGAATTTTTCTTTTTGAGCGAACTATTCCTTTAATTGCAAGAGACTTTCCATCTAGGTGACTGATTGGAGTAATGAAACAGGTACAGTATTGAGAAATAGATCGCATACTATCCACAAATAAGATTCATTATTGAAGAATTAATTTTACAGCTCTCACACTTGACATCAGTTCTGTGTTCAGAGTTCTGATGTTCCTATCAGCTAACAAGAGGTTGATGTGTGTGAATATACAATGCCCTTAGATTCTCTCTCTTCACCTGTGACACCATCACTCTTAAGATGTATGAATCTAAACGGGATTATACACAGTATGTCTGCCCTCTCCTGGACACAGACACCACCCACCCGTTCTCTCACACACATACGCATCTCTAAATGCTGTATACCTACTGGTTTTCTAATGCTTAATGTGAATAAAAAAAATTAAAAAAAAGACAAACATTGTGGTGCTACCAAAGTTTTTGTTTGAGCAACCAAACCATCAACATTGGCTCAACCAGTGGTGCTTGGACCAATTCTGTTTGGTAACACTATAGTGGCATTAAAATCACATAAATTATGATAACAAAGGCAGAGTATCATTCACAAAAAAACTATTTTTGTGCCGTTCCTAACATAATACTATGCTATGACCTCAAAACACTACCATTGTAAATGATTTGTAACATTTTGTCACATAACTAGCTCCATACATTTAGCTTTTCTGATGTAGTAAACTTGCTCGGTTGCATACCTGGTACAGCGTTGCACTTGCGATGTGAGCGCTTTGCTACAAACTCCATGAAACACCAGTCCTGATAAAATATTTTTCTGTATAAGCAAGGCAAAATAGCATGATTGTTTCTGCACATACACTTTTATCTCACATTTGCGTTTGTTAACACTATCGATTAGTTTTCTGTAACGTCATACGTGCAAGAGAGTTCAGTTCTGTAATTTACAAAAGCATGGATATAATCTGATGTCATCTGAAGTACCGTAATGCTGTAGCCCAGGGGCCTCTGGATAAAGTGCTCCAACTACTTTAAAAGCCGACATCTGGGCACATTTCGGCTTTTTTGAACAACCTGGTAAGTACGACCTGGAGAACACACGCACTGTGTGTCAATCAAAGCTATCTGATTTATCAAAACAATTTCATTTACACTTGGGCACATAAATGTATCTCCACAAAACGGATATAAATTCGATCTTCAATTCCCACACTATATGCAGATTTAATGTAGTTCACGTCACCGAAAACAACAGATATGAGCTGCATTTTATTGATCAGCAGCTAATTTCAAAATCAAAGACTGCAATAGGAGAGAGCGTGGCAAGATCATTCAGTTTCTTTACTTTTAATGAATATGATTGTATGTTGAGCACCTACGACTTTACTTTCGATGGTTTGTGTGCTGGCTTAATGAGATACTCAGCTGCTCGTCTGCGGCGATGCGTGCTTCAGTAGCGCTGTCATATCGGGCTATAACATGTCATATAGCCCATAACGCGCTCTTACGCATACATTTTTTAGCATTGTTGCGTGGAGTAAAAATTACATATGTGGTTTCAACAACCAGATGCATTTAGACTTTAGTTTTGACTGTAATGTGGCCCAGAGCACCTCCTGAAATGGTTTTTAGTATTTTGTGTATTTGTTCTAAATGCTCCTGTTGTCTTCTGTGCCCAGACTTGAGTTTTGTTTGATACATTCAAGAAGCGTGTTTTCTTTGAGCAGATAAAATTAAAGGTTCAGTTCATATAAATGACTGACAAAATTGTATACATGAGGATGCAGTACATCGTCAATGCATCGTGATATCGAATTGAACCGAATCGATGGCATGATAATCGTAATTGAACCAAACAGTGAGACCAGTGTAGGTTCACACCCTTAATTTTAGCACTTCCGGTTCCTTCAATGAGTTAAGTCAATGTTTTTTTTTAAATGGGGTTTTGGTTAAATGGCTGAAATGAGGTCTGTGGTGAACACCAGCTCATTTTATTCTACAACATAAAATACATCAGCATTACAACACTCATGATTTTTTAAGCTGTCTTGAAAAAGGCGGTTGCTAAATGGGACTACAGAGGCCGCGGGGACATTAAACATCATCCTGCCGAACAGGTAAGCTCAGTCTGCTTTTACAGCCTTGTGCTCAAAATCGTGCTCTTATAAACTAGTCTAACTCCAACTTCACCATCATAAGCTTCTGACAACTGTTTCAGTTTTTATCTCAAAACATTTTCCCAGAAAGTTTAAGTTTAGTGACTGTGGTGTAGTTCGTTTTACTTCTGGCGACTGTATTTAGGTTCAAAATACATGAAAGTTGTCTTCATCTGTGATAATTATCTTGATGGACAAAATGTGCAAGTATCATAAACTTTTGTTGATTGCAAGAGCTTGTTTTTAGCGATAATCCAAAAGCCTATGGGAAAATCCTATTGGTTTTTTATTGAGGGAACCAGTGTGATGCTAACTGCCAGTTGGCCTACAAAGTGACGTTACACCTGTACCACTCTGTACCACAGCATTAACCTTTAAGCGCCACACATAGCAAATTTCATTTCCAAACATGATTCCAAAGATAAGTACAACAACCAACCTAATAAGCGTTTTCAGATTCATGTTAATTTAGCATAAAACTGTAATATCTTTCTGCTGAAGAAAAAAAAAAAAATCTGATTCCTGACCAGAATAGAGCCAGACTTGAAGCAATGACAAAATGACTAATTAACAATTGGTCAGTATTATGCGGTCCAAGTGACGTCAGCTGAAAATAATACAGGAACATGTGTTCAGTGTGTGTAAAACTAATGACAATACAGTTCACAACAGGGCAACAAACATTCTTTCCTTTAATTTGGCAGAAAATTTGGCTGGATGTTTCACTCTATTATCAAGTATACATTACATTTACTGTACTGAAAATGGAAAGTTGTGAAATATAATTTAAGCTAAACATTCCACTTAGCAAATATCTAATTAAACAAGTCTGATATTAATAGCATCTCAGTTTTGTCTTATTAATACAGTGAGGTGTGAAACATAATGACAGTTATTTACTACAGCTCTGTGAGTGACAGCAGTGTGTTGTCCTCATTAGAGGAGGTAAATGGACTGCAGTGATAAGCCGGCACTCAAAATATTGTCCATTTATTCAAACACGGGGAGGGGGAAGGCTTTTAAGGATTGTTTTGTTTGTTAACCGCATTGGTATTCTTTTGTGAAAAGGCTATTGGATGATATTCATGAACTGAAGAGTGTCCCAGAGGGCTTTGGGGCTCCCATAATGCCTGTGGGTGAACTGAGCAGGTGCACGACTGAGAGAGAAAAAAACTGGACACCAACATGACAGTAACCTAGAGGAGATTTCTTTTATCGTATTGCGCTGAGGTTGCTCTTTCAGAGCTCAAGAGAATCCACAAAGTATCACCTTCATCTGAGATATCTTAACATTCCTTAGAGAAATATAAAAATAGACAGAAATGTGTCAATTGTTGACGTAGAGTAAAAATAGAGTTCTACAAATGTCAGTAGCATATCTCGCTTAATTTAATCTTGATTTATCATTGAGATTTGCAGACTGTTTGAGAGAAAACACTGAAGGAGAAATGTGATGAGATTACTGGAGTCTAATTCTCGATAGAAGAATTATCTGAGGTGCAGTAAAATTCTGTTTGCGCTCCCTTTCTAATTTTGTTTCTGTCTAGAAGAAACGATCAAAATATTGCTGAGATTTCAATTGTAAAATTTCTTACAGGATGGCAGTGTGTGTTTATAAACGACCTCTTAAAATCGAGACGCATAGGTATATCACCTCAGCATGAGTGAAGGTGTGTGTGTGTGTTGGTCTAGTCCCCTGGGCTATAAAGGTAATCCCTCTACACTACACTCATCAGCAGGTGTGTGTGTGTGTCTTCAGGCATGGCTGTTGGCTGCTCTTTCTCCATGGACTCCAGAGGGACGCTGGGGAGAGGCCTCTGCTGGGCAAAATGGCTCCAGGAAACACAGATTCTCCTTTTCTCAGAAAAAAAACAGCATATATTTCCATTCCATATATTCTCTCACCTGTTAATGACTGAAAAAGGGGGGAAATGTCATCTGTGGTGATTTTTGCAGGGTATCGGTTTTCACAGGGTCCTGAGAATGTGGGTGAGACCTGTCAACACCCTCTCATCTGTCAGACACAGGTCACATGACCCTGCCTGTCACATGACATGAGAATCTTCCTGCCGGAAGAAATAAGATTACCGTTTTCATCTATTGTTCTCACCTTGATCCTTTGTTTCCCTAATCAGCTCCACATGCAGAACCTGCTGGAATATACCAATGACATCACATGCCACATTTGACTTGCGTTGGCATACATGCGTTGAAGCTCTTATAAAGGCAATCAACTCTCAGAATTAATCAGTGCTGTTAAAAAGACAGCTTGCATGCGTACTGCAGGAAATCAATCCTATGTTTTCTGCAACAGTTATACATATCAAAAACATTAATTTGTTTCTTAAATGCAAATAATCTTTACAGAAAGCCTAATGACACATGCAAATGGCTGGTTGTGTTTTCATTACAGCTAAAATAATCAAATATATATTATTTTGCCGTATTGTCCAAACTACCAGTTACTCTATTAAAATTGATCAGTGAAAATTGATCACCTCTTGCATTCTTGCTTATTAATTTATTTGTTACTAAAAAAGTAAATAAATGATTTCCAGAATATTGTTAAAATGAATTAAATTCATTTTGTTTTTACTTACAATATTGCTAAAACATGGGTTATAACATCATCCCCGGTTTCACAGACAAGGCTTAAACCTAATCCCAGATATTTTTGAGCTGTTTTATATGTTTTATATGCACTATATTGCCAAAAGTATTGGGACACCCTCCAAATCATTGAATTCAGGTGTTCCAATCACTTCCATGGCCAAAGGTGTATAAAATCAAGCACCTAGGCATGCAGAAGCTTCTACAAACATTTGTGAAAGAATGGGTTGGTCTCAGGAGCTCAGCTGTGCAATAAGTCCTTTCATGAAATTTCCTCACTACTAAATATTCGGTTACACTTTATTTTAAGGTGTCATTGTTACAGTGTAATTATATATTTAAGTACAAAGTAATAATAATTAACAACACATACTTACTGTAGGGTTAGGGTAGGATTAGGGTTTGGTTTAGGGTTAGTTGCATGTAATTATACATAACTTACTGTTATTACTATGGTAAGTGCATGTAACATGTAACAAGGACACTATAAAATAAAGTGTTACCAAATATTCCATGGTCAACTGTTAGTGGTATTATAACAAAGTGGAAGCAATTGGGAACAACAGCAACTCAGAGGTGGTAGGCCACGTAAAATCACAGAGCGGGGTCAGTGCATGCCGAGGTGCACAGTGCGCAGAAGTCTCCAACTTTCTGTACAGTCAATAGCTACAGACCTCCAAACTTCGTGTGGCCTTCAGATTAGCTCAAGAACAGTGCGTAGAGAGCTTCATGGAATGGGTTTCCATGGCCGAGTATCTGCATCCAAGCCTTACATCACCAAGTGCAATCCAAAGCATCAGATGCAGTGATGTAAATCACGCCACCACTGGACCCTAGAGCAGTAGAGACGTGTTGTGAGAGCCTGGAGTGACGAATCACCCTTCTCTGTCTGGCAATCCGATGGACAAGTCTGGTTTTGGCGGTTGCCAGAAGAACAGTACTTGCCTGACTGCACTGTGCCAAGTGTAAAGTTTGGTGGAGGGGCGATTACAGTGTGGGGTTGTTTTTCAGGGGTTGGGCTTGGCCCCTTAGTTCCAGTGAAAGGAACTCTTAATGCTTCAGAATACCAAGACATTTTGCACAATTCCATGCTCCCAACTTTGTGGGAACAATTTGGGGATGGCCCCTTCCTGTTCCAACATGACTGTGCACCAGTGCACAAAGCAAGGTCCATAAAGACATGGATGAGAGAGTTTGGTGTGGAGGAACTTGACTGACCTGCACAGAGTTCTGACCCACCTTTGGGATGAATTAGAGCGGCGACTGCGAGCCAGGCCTTCTTGTCCAACATCAGTGCCTGACCTCACAAATGCACTTATAGAAGAAAACATTCCCATAAACACACTCCTAAACCTTGTGGAAAGCCTTCCCAGAAGAGTTGAAGCTGTTATAGCTGTAAAGGGTGGGCCAACTCCGTATAAAAACCCTACGGATTAAGAATAGGATATCATTAAAGTTCATGTGCATGTAAAGGCAATGTCCAAAATTTGGCAATATAGTTTATATATTCAAATATGTCAGTGCCATTGTTTTATCTCAAGATGCACACCAGTAATGTGTTTTTCTAAGGCACATTTATAAAAGCTACTTAAATGTCTTAATTGAACTAAGCCCTAATCCTGTCTTAATCTAAACCCTGCCTGTGAGTGAAATGTTTCTACTAGTTTCAAACGTCACCGTGCTCTAGTAGTTATGTAAACTAGCACCTTTTAATGAATAATACATTTTAAATAATAATAATAAAATCATTCAACACACATTAAAAAGACTATAAAGACTGGACTATAAAAGTCTGCTTTTTCCATCAGTAGTTCTCATTCTAAACCAATAGGAACTCTCTCTCTCTCTCTCTCTCTCTCTCTCTCTCTCTCTCTCTCTCTCTCTCTCTCTCTCTCTCTCTCTGTTAATGGACGACATTCAACAAGCCCTCAGATCCAATCTGATATACATAACTATCGGTCAGATGGTTATCACCGAGCAAATGTTTTTCAGTTGTAGCAAAATAACGGAGCTGAACAAACGAAAGATAACCCTCGGAAGGAACGTAAACACTTGGGGGTGATTTTTGGTAATTTAGTAAATTGGTGCTTGCGGAGGGCTTTGAATGAAGGCCTTTGTCCGGCCTCTACCAGGATCACAAGTGTTATTGATGCTAATAATATACTTGAGCAAACAGAGCTCTACGGCAGGTTAATCGGGTGATATGAGCCCCTTGCTCATGGTGTTTACTGAAGGATCATGGGAGTCTAGCAGGGGTTCATCATAATAACCCCAGATCAGAGAAAAATCCCAGGCATTTGCTCTGCTAGCCTATGAGAGAGTCCGCTGTCAGTCATGTGATTCCATGGTGAAGTGTCTTACAGTGTCTTACGATCAGCAATGATGGAGTGCCAGATTTTAGACCTTCAGAATATCTCCATATCATATTTATGTGTGAGCGTGATGATTTTGAGATGATGCTCTCACGGTATAGTGTGCTACATGAGATTAGGTTGAATCACTGCACTCATGATCGGCCAACCACACAAAAGAGCACATCTTTTTAGCTCCACGTCTAATTGTTTCACTTGTGACCGCAGAGACTAGCTGTCTGCTTCTGTCCATCACCTTTTTGTCTTCTCATTTTTCTTCTTCTCTTGTTCTTTCCAGACTTTGAATTTACAGAGGAAAGCTCTGGAATTATGTGTTCGTCTAAGACGTGAATAACAGACACATAAATCCCCGCGGACAGAATACTGTGTTGACAATGGCTGCCAAACCTCGCTGATGTCACCTAGGTAATATTGCACGCTAATGGAGGTTTCTTGAAAGCCCTGTGTGAACACTTTGTGAGAAGGGAAAACATTTTTGCAACATGAAATGCATATGTTATTTCACACATGAATTCTAAGTACAGATTTGGTTCGTTGTAGATGATTTCATGAACACAGATGTGGCACTCGCTCTGATCTGCTCAGCGGACTGAAGTCATTATCCAAACGTATGCTCACCATCGCTTCATGCGTCCTGTCATTGAGGGAGCGACTGATAAGATGCACTGGGTCGGTCAGATGGAAGGATCCAGGACAAAAGAAGTGTGTCAACATTTGAGCGACAACCATTCAACCCTGTGTGTATTAAAATGTTTCAGGGTTGAATGTTCAGTCAGTGTAGAAATGTCTGATAACAGTCCAACAAATATAATGTTGTTTTACTTTGTTGAATATATCACTAAGTGCCCTCTATATGGCCTATTCTTTATGAAATGGTGCCATTTGTGCTTGAAGGTTTTATTATCATATTAAAATTGTAACTTCCATTGGCCAGTGGTTTACAAATATGAGATGTCAATGGCAAATTCTTAAACTGTTACTCCCAGTCCTTACTATGTATTTGTGATTATCCTAACTATCAGAGAGAGCTCACTGGGTCATTCAATCCAGGATAAAAGAAGCATGTCACTTGGCATTGAATTTGTATGTGTGTTTGAAGCTAGAACAAGAGCAGAAGCTCAAATAATGATTGTGCTGACTGAACATGTGTTGCGTGCGTCTTACAGCTTTCTCTCATTACCATCACACATACACACACAATGCTCATAAACACGTGCATTTGCCACAATGGTGACATCTGCATCCTCTACAATGCTAAAGATAGACTGTCAATCCAGGCCTATTTAATGTGATAGCACCCACTATGTTGGCAGATCAGAACTTGTGAAAATTAATTTTTTTGAGTAGCTAAACACATGCTGCAACAAAGCTGTGATTGAAAGTAAGTTGAAGATGCAAGTGGTAGACAGGAAACAATGCCTGAAGCATGTACACACATACACACACTCCACCTCAACACTGCAGCATCACACTTTAGTGCAACAATAGTACCAATTATTTCTTTAGCATCCTGTTGTTATTGTACATGTTATACAAAAAAATTCTATGTGATTTCAACCTTATTCCAGTGATTTTTATTAATTCTTACACTTACTTGAGCAGATAATTAAGTAACACTTATATTCCATGTGCCTTGTAATAAATCACATGATTAAAAATGTTTAGGGTTGAAGGTCAGTGTAAAAACAGCCACAACTAGCATATTTGTAGCATACTAGTTGTGGCTGTTTTTACACTGACCTTCAGTAGAGTATTCACAGTCAGTTTATTGGTAACACTTTTACAATAAGGTTACATACATTAGTAAACACAAACTTCTAAAGCATTTATTAATCTTGTGCCAAGACAATCTCTCACTGCCTTTCTCTCTTTTATTTGTCTTTATTGGTTCTTTGTGTACTTTTGGGAAAATTTTAAGAATAAGGATGATAAATATTTAATAGATGACACATCTTACCACAGCAGAGTCTTCTTAATACAGACTCTGAGTTGGACCCTCTTTTGGCTTCAGAACTGCCTTAATTTTTTGTGTGGCATAGTTTCAACAAGGTGCTGGAAACAGTCCTCAGAGATTTTGTTCTATATTGACATGATAGCATCATGCAGTTGCTGCAGATTTGTCAGCTGCACATCCATGATGCGAATCTCCCGTTCCATCATATCCCAAAGGAGCTCTATTGGATTGTGATCTGGTGACTGTGGAGGCCATTTGAGTATAGTCAACTCATTTGAGTATAGTCAACTCATAGTCATGTTCAAGAAACTAGTTTGAGATGATTTAAGCTTTGTGGCATGGCACGTTATTCTGCTGGAAGTATCCATCAGAAGATGGGTATGTGGTCAGAAAGGGATGGACATGGTCAGCAACAATACTCAAGGGTGTCAAGAAAATATCCTCCACACCATTACACCACCAGCAGCCTAAACCTTCGATAAAGGGCAGAATGGATTCAAGCTTCAAGTTGTTTATGCCAATTCTTGACCCTACCAGCAGAAATCAAGGCTCATCAGACCAGGCAACGTTTATTCCAATCTTCTAATGTGCAATTTTGGTGAGCCTGTGTAAATTTGTAGCAGTGTTCTTAGCTGACAAGAGAAGCACCTTCTGCTTCTGTAGCCAATCCGCTTCTAGGTTCAATGTGTTGTGTGTTCAGAGATGACCTGCTGCATACATTGGTTGTAACAAGTGGTTCTTTGAGTTACTGTTACCTTTCTATCAGCTCAAACCAGTCTGGCCATTCTCCTCTGACCTCAACAAGGCATTTTCGCCCACAGAACTGCCGCTCACTCTATATTTTCTCTTTTTTTTGGACCATTCTCTGTAAACCCTAGAGATGGTAGTGTGTTAAATCCCAGCTGATCAGCAGTTTCTGAAGTACTGTCTGAATTACCACCTAGCACCAACAACCATACCACGTTCAAAGTCATTTAAATCATTCTTCCCCATGCTGATGCTCAGTTTGAACTTCAGCAGATTGACTTGATCATGTCTACATGCCTAAATGTATTGAGTTCCTTCCATGTGATTGGCTGATTAGATATTTGCATTAATAAGCACTTGAACATTTGTACCTAATTAAATGGCTGGTGAGTGTATAATGAATCCTTTTCTATAAATATTAAAACCACATTTACAGACTGGTCTGCAACTCTGAATCGTTTTTCGGAAGTATGTTTCTTCCATATTTTTGGAATGGCATTCCTACTTATTGAAGAGAAGTGATGAGTATTTGGCGTCAGACACTGAGACATAAGAAAATCCACAGAGTGTGTGTGGTTGAGAGTGAGAGAGACAGAGAAAGAGATTAGAGGTAATACATATTGTTGGATGTCTCACCTTGCCATCATTGAGGGATATTTGGGGATTACGATTACAGAGTGTCACAACCTGACTGGATCTTCTGCCCTGGGCTTCTGTACACAAAGAAACATCTCCCACAATCCTCTCTGCTCTCCCACCAGCCCACAGTAATGCTGTCAGCACAACACCGCTTCAAAACTAGCTGTGCTGGTGGAAAAAGAATTTGAGTTTGAATTTGAGTTTTTGGATTTAAACATCTCTGGAGAATGTGAGCTTGCTGAGAAATAAACAGGAAAAAGAAAACCTTTTCACAGAAACAATCAACAATAGTTATAGTAACAATAGTTATTTACATTTTCCCTTTAATTCCTTAATTCTCTATCACCATTTTGTCCTGGATTCTGTCTACAGTCACCAGGAGCTAAAGGAGACCCATACTCAGTTGAACTATGGACTTCAGACTGCAGACAGACTGCTTTGATTTAATAAGAAAACTCTTGAAACGCAAGCACATTGTGGCCTGATGTTTATGTGAAGTGCCTGCTTCTGTGTGTGTGTGTGCTGAGGGACTGGGCCTTTGTAGTGGCCCGAGTGGATACTGTAAGAGTGTGTGTTCAGCTCTCTGTGTGTGTTTGTTGAGGGGAGGGTGATGAATATTAAGGGTCTATTGTAATGAAAATCCTGCTGGCCTTTGGAGAGAGAGGCTTTAAAGCTGTAGCCGTAGGGACTTCCATCTGCCATACCATCAGCCCTCAAACACACATATACACACACACACACACACACACACACACACACACACACACACACACACACACACACACACACACACACACGTCAGCTCTCACCCCTTCAAACACACAAATACTCCAAAATCAGCCCTGCTCTGACACCCTGCCTTTTGAACACATGTAAACTCCTGTACACTCAAGCACAAACCTTACTGTCAACACACATTTAGAAACAGGGGAAGATTGTGTTATGTTGTGTTGGAAGGATCCTTTTTTATCTTTAGCCCTATTCGGACACGGCTAATCTGCCAAGTCTGTGTTTCTCTCACACAACCTCTTTAAATTTCCAAAGCAAATTATCTACTGTTTTTCGGCAAACTCATCCCTCCTCAGAGAAATCCAATCCTGTCGGAATGCGAATGTCTGTGATTGCCGATGTTGTATTATACTAACACTTCTCCTCCTGTGTCTTTTGACCTACCTGAGCTACCATTTGCCTACCAATCTTCGACATGCTTTCATTTCATTTCAATATAGGCCGCCCCTCAAAATCATTGAATTCAGGTGTTCCAATCACTTGCATGGCCACAAGTGTATAAAATCAAGCACCTAGGCATGCAAACTGCTTCTACAATTTGTGAAAGAATGGGTCACTCTCAGGAGCTCAGTGAATTCAAGCAGGGGTACCGTGATAGGTTGCCACCTGTGCAATAAGTCCATTTGTTAAATTTCCTCACTACTAAATATTCCACGGTCAACTGTTAGTGGTATTATAACAAATTTGGAAGCGGAAGCAGTCAATAGCTACAGACCTCCAAACTCGTGTGGCCTTCAGATTAGCTCAAGAACAGCATAGAGAGCTTCATGGAATGGGTTTCCAAGGCCTAACAGCTGCATCTAAGCCTTATATCACCAAGTGCAATTCAAAGCGTTGGATGCAGTGGTGTAAAGCACGCCGCCACTGGACCCTAGAGCAGTGGAGATGTGTTCTCTGGAGTGACAAATCACACTTCTCTGTCTGGCAATCCGATGGACAAGTTTGGGTTTGGCAGCTGCCAGTAGAACGGTACTTGCCTGATTGCAATGTGCAAAGTGTAAAGTTTTGTGTGGGGTTGTATTTCAGGGGTTGGGCTTGGCCCCTTAGTTCCAGTGAAAATAACTCTTAATGCTTCAGCATACCAATACATTCTGGACAATTTCATGCTCCCAACTTTGTGGGAACAGTTTGGGGATGGCCCCTTCCTGTTCCAACATGACTGCGCACAAGTGCACAAAGCAAGGTCCATAAAGACATGGATGAGCTAGTTTGGTGTGGAGGAACTTGACTGGCCTGCACCTTTGACCTCAACCTGATAGAACACCTTTGGGATGAATTAGAGCAGAGACTGCGAGCCAGGCCTTCTCGTCCAACATCAAAAATGCCTGATCTCACAAATGCACTTCTAGAAGAATGGTCAAAATTCCCATAAACACACTCCTTTAGTTTTAGAGTCCTTTATCCCACCACCTCTATCATCATCGCCAACATCACGATTATAGTGATCTATGGCATCTGCAATTTAATAACAGTAAAACATTCTCTAATTTTGGATGTCTCCCTTATCCGACCCATACATTTCTAGTCTTGGAGTCTACTAATGAGCTGATGAGTTGAATCAGGTGTGCTTGATTAGGAAGAGTTCATGTGTAGTGTTGGTGTGCCTCAGGGTTGGGAAACTCTGCTTTAATAGACTGTTATTCACCGCTAAACCCATCACAGTCTATACCACTGCTACTTTCATCTGCACCCTCCACATCTACGTCCACTTTTTTCCTTGCTCAAGGTTTATCAAGTGTATTTTTGTGAAAATGAAGTGATTGAGAGTTGCAGCTCATCCATCACGCATGTCTTTCCATTAGATGACCGTGGCTCACTACATTACCTGCTCTGATGTGGTCAGGATGGTCCTGCACGGCTGCTGCTGATGCTGTAGAATCACTCATCCCTGCAGAATCCTTGTTCGCTCCAGAGAGATCTCCGCTGTTCTCCCCTTAATGCTCCTTCACCAGACATCTTTCGAGCTGGACCTGTGGCCCGTGTGCAGTGCATGCTGGGACCGGGGAGATGGAGTGTGTCCGTTGTGTAATGTGGCATTATGGGAAGTATGTCTGTAATGTGCCGTTAGAAGGACCCTCGGCAGAGTACCACTATAACCCGATCTCGCAGACACACTGGGGTGCTGATGGTTGCGCCTTCTACTGTGACGCATCTTCCTGGTGCTCATGATATGTGTTCATATGAAGAGTTTCGTAGTGAGATGAAACTGCTAAGCTTTCCCAACAACCACTCATTGTGTGCAGTATACATTTAAAATAATTTACTGCAAAATATATATAATTTATTTATTCATTGGCCATTTTTATCCAACACATAAACTGCAAAGCAGTGCATTACAGTATTTTTATTTTTTATTTTTACTTAGTTTTTACTCTGCTTTACATCATGCCAAATCATACCTCTTAACTGAGTTACCTCATTCACTCAGCTTCTCGTGGCCTACTGTCCCTCTTAATTTTCGTCCCCTCCCTTCCTATCTGTCATATACAGACACTTCTCACTATCCAATCAATTACTAAAGGATCAATTCCCCAAGTCCCTCCATTTTTTTTTATCCAATTAACAATTATCTGAATACTTAAAATGATCTTACAATTAAAAGAAACTGTCACCTCACTGAGTGCAGAGGATTGTGACCAGAGTTTCAAAGAATATTAAGTTATATATTAATCTTGAGTACGTTTTTTATTATTATTATTAGTAAGTAGTAGTAGTGTTGTTTTCAAGCATAAATCAGTCATGAGTCACAATGCATTTTTGTTTTGTTTTTTGAGACCCCGCAACTTTGCAAATTTCTCATGATTTAAGAATTTTTTATAGAAATACTGATTAAGAGTTTTAGCAGAGTAGCTCTTTCTGTCCTCCACTCCTCTCTCGTTTCCATCTTCTGTCTGTCTTCAGATCAGAAGTGTTGAGCTTTGACACAGGCCTGCAGGAGTACTGACCCATACAGTCATTAGAGGAGGAATCGCCCCTCTCGCTCTGTGTCTGATCCTCCATCACCGGATAGGATCAAATAAGAGGCAGTTGTGTTTACTTCCTCATCCATCTAATTTCTGTAGCGATGGCCACGGCCGCCTCATCTCCTTACCACTGCTTAAGCTGCATGGATTCAGAGTCCAGCCCGCGGGCAAACACTCTCAGCACAGCTACACCTAAACGGATTAACCCTCACACACACACACACACACACACACACACACACACACACACACACACATGCACACACACACATCAGCACAGGTGGAGGCTTCATTACCCAGACTGTGTTAGATGCAACTTCAGACTTAATGCATCATCAAAAAAGTGCAGAAAAATAACATTCCAGCAATACATGAAGGGATGTGTTTATGGGTATTAGCTCAAAGCTTACCACAGCACTAGCTCAAATAGGATTCCTATATTGGGATACAAACCGACGGATCTCATTTAAAGAGGTATTGCCCTCTGGTATCGGTTCAGTATGTAACATTTAGGCCAGTGGTTGATGCATTATGCAACAAAGAAAACTCCTTGGGCATTTAAAGTAAGGTGTTTAGGAAACGAGGTGCTCATGTGAAATATGTGGTGAGAGATCAAATGTCCACATTTTTAAAATGAAGAAATCCTGTTTTTTTGTGTTTTTTTTTTTCACCTTTCATGACCTGAAATAATTTGTGAAAATAATTTGTAGCAATTTGAATAAATAATACATAAATTTAAATAAAAATCATGAAATTAACCACAGTTAAATGGATGGATGGATGAAGAGTATTGTCATAACATTACGGTTTATCTACAGAGCTGTAAGAGTAATACCAAGATTAAGAACAAAGGGTTGCAAGGGGTAATGCTAACCTGTTTGTGTAATAAGCTGAAATAACAAAATTTGAAAATATGTATTTGCCAAAAAAAAACAAAAAAACACATTTGTTGTATCAAATGTTTTTATAGTGTAGTTGTGCTGGTTGAGTAGTACTTATGTCTAATAAGCAATGAAAAAAAAAGAACAACTCCCGAGTTATTAGCAGAAGGTTCACAACAGATGATCACTAGCTCATTCACCCCCTGCAGCCTGCATCAAAGATCGCTTCCAGAAAATAACTACCCTGACCTGGCTTGATTCGGTCCCTCAGAACCTCCCAGAGCCCCTTTAGTGTAATTTTGGCGAGTCCAAACTCTGAACTGACTGCTGGTACTAAAGAGGAGCATGTTTAGGCTAGACCTGACCTGCTTTAACTAGATTGATCACCAATTACGCAAATTAACCTTAAAGTGCCGTCTGCCACAGGAAGTGTTTAACCAATCTATTTACGACCCCAACATACGCCAACATAATTAACTGTCACACATCAGCTGGGTTTAATGGCAATATTGGATTTCTGACATATTAAAAAGCTCATCATCCTGCCAATAATGCAAATAACTATTTAAAAGCTTCCCGCAGCTAATCTGGACAGCATTGCCCATGAACACATTTTGCTGTGCCTGTTTTAACTGTTCTGTTGGTAAGTACGTCCATTTTGGAATTTGGCAAACAGTCATATGGGGCTCAACAATAAGGATGGCCCGGGACCAATGTGACAGAGATTCAGACCAGTTGATTGACTGACCTTGGAAGAGATTTGAAATACTAAGTGTATTGAAATAATCCACATGAATAAGGGCAAGTTCACATTACAGGACTGTAAAACTCCCTGTATTGCTGTGGTGCTCACACTACACAACAAGGTTTATTATCACCTATCGTTGTCTTGTCATAGCAGTGTGCATACTACACAACGCTGATGAAGTGCACAAACTACAAGACATTTGGTGAACTCTTTTTGCACAGTATGTCACTGGTAACGTGGTCACCCTTTAGCCAAAATACAGATTTTATATGTTGTTGACATTTCGATTTGAGGTTACAGGACTTGCTAGTTGATTCCTGAAAACAAGGCTCACAATGTATCAACTTTTGCTAGAACCCAAATTAACCTTGTGGCACATCTGCCAATGGTGGGTCAACCAATACTAGCCATAAATGTTTCTCTCCAGCCATAACATTATTTTACCTTATTGTAATAAAAAAAATTAAAAAAATAAATAAAAAAAAACACATTTATATTTATAACATTGTCTCCAGCTCTCTGTGAATAAAATGTGAATATTTTCAATTTGGATGATAATTAGTTCATGTTTCATCACATGGCATTCTGGAGGGAGGGATACAAAAACAAAAACTTTTAGGTTTGTGTGCCTTAGCAATCCAAACATGCATGACGCAGATACAAGAAGTCTGTAATTAACACACTAAATTAAGATGATAACCAAAAAAGGACATAACCAAACAGGGAGAAGCCTATAAATACACTGAGAACTAAAGGAGACACAGGTGGGGCTAATCAGTATAGAAACAAACAATGACATAATCATAAAAGGCTGCATCCGAAATCACATATTTCCCTGCTTAAAAAAAAGTGTGATGAAAGAAGAATGTCCGAAATACCCGGCAAAAAGTACCTGGATGACTTACTGTGAGATTCTGAAGTGTGCATACGATGGACGCTTTACTATCCCATCAAGGGAGAAGATTTGTGAATGGTAGTGAAGCGTCATAACTGACGCTGGCAGGTCACATGATAATGACAGCATGGCGGATGTAGTACATTCAAATTACATTCATACTACACTCATTCATTCTATATAGAATGTACTTGTTTTAGTGGTCGTGAAGTAATTACTTATTCACAATAAGTACCTACTCAAGAGAGTATGCAAAATCGGACGCAACTCAACGAAACAGAAACTAAGCAGAGCTGGGAAACAAGAACTAAATGAAACATAACAGAAATTCAAAATAAAAGACAACATAACAGAACATAAGCATAACATAACCTAGATACATTTATGATACCAGATTTTTCACTGTGGTAAAATGCATCCCAAGATGCACCTGTTGTTTTCTTTTCATTTCGCTCACATACAATAAATGACGGTCACTTACTGTTCTTTCAAATCAGCTTTAACCATATATTATGTTGCAGTTCTTAATACATTAATTTTTTTTTAAAAATTTTAATTTTGTAACTTGTTGATTGCATAAAAATCCCATATTTACAGCTGTTAATCAGATAAAATCTTTGGATTACTGGCTCACCCAGGCCAGCAAAAAAAAAAAAAAAAAAAAAAAAGATTTGACATGAGAGTATTTGCCAAGTAATCAGTGTTAGACATTTAGCAATGCTAGCTCTGTGGTCCCAATTTTGGGAGTCTGAAGACCCCATGAGTAGTACTCTGAAAGGTGTATAGTTTCTACCCCCACCCCCACTAATGGCCATACTAGAGTGAAACACTGTGATTTATCAGGTTATAAGAGAAGACATGACTATGTTGCATGTATGGTGAGGTGTCCTGTGAATGTAATAGAGGAAATGTTCAGATTTCCTTTCGTTAGTGTTGATTTAGCCAACCCCTCCTCCCACTCTTATTTTCACTGTAAAGAAATGTTCCTTGTAGAGTGTTCTTAACACGTAAAGTGATATATGGTAGAAACTGTGTGGTTTACAGGTTTAATTATTGTATTAGTTTTCCTTACACCCAGCACTCTCGACTAAACGGCTCCAGTAATTGTGGACGGAGGGCAGGTGGGCTAGACAGCGTCTGCACAGGTATGAGAGAAATGTCTTCCCAGTCTCACACCTGTTTAGCCTGAAGGCCCTGAACCACAGAGACCAATCAAAAAAGACAAGGATGATGGGAAAACGGGGTAAAACGAGTTTGGCCTCTCTTCCAAAGGTGACCACAAAAACATCAGTGCCGGTAAGTGATTGATCGCTGGAAAAAGAAATAAAAGAAAGGTATTTGGTTGCTTTGATAGCTATGGTTTACTCGTTTTTCCTCAAACGCCACATATTTGTGGAAAAGACTAAATGCAATTATGAATTTTTACAAAGGCTGATTACCACACATGCAGATCAACCTGATATGTCTTTTTATATGGATGATGCTTGCTAATTTGCGACACCCTGCTAAAACATACCGTCATAAATTAAAACAACATTCAGAGTTTTCTTTCTCTCTCTTTAGAATGTATATTAATATGCCCTTTGTAAGAGGTTTGTCTGCTTGATATGGGTGAATCAGAAAGTTTAGGTCATAATTCACCCTATATATATATATATATATATATATATATATATATATATATATATATATATATATATATATATATATATATACATACATACATACATACATACATACATACATATACATATTATATATCTACAGTCAAACCAAAAATGATTCAGACACCAGATATATATTTTTTTACTAGTGTGTACAGGACACTATAGTTCATTTATGTGAGTGAGGGTAACAAAATATAGTAAACTGTGACATATTATACCCAAAAATTCTTCCTAGAGTGGACTACCTGTACAATTTATAGAAAATTTGGGACCAAAATTATTCCGACACTTTGACCTAATCATGTTTTGCTTAAGTGTTTTTTCTTTAATTGCTACTGCAACCTTTTACACCACAGACTGAACAAAATTAAGCATTGCTTGGTAATTGGTTGACCAAAATTGGTATTATCTAATTGTGTTCTTAAATTTAACAGCTGACTGCTGATTGGTTGATTGTAATCCATTGCATACCTTTCTATCAAAGTTTCTTTCTATCTGACATTATCAAGATTAATTTGTTCTGACACAGTTTAACTCCGTGTTCTTGTCATATTTTATTACCATTTTTTAAACTATAGCGAATAAACTGCGATAATGTGAGAAAATTTTGAAGGTGTCTGAATACATTTTGGTTTGACTATGTTTTGTGTAAGCATAGGACATGGATGGCTATCCACATGCAGTGCCTTTCCTACCGCTGATGACACACCACGTGAGGTAGTCGATCTATTGTAGTTCTCGCTATTTTTTTACAGTATGTAATTCACAGGGAAATTCCAGTTTGGAAATGGATCCAGTGAGTGTCAGTCAGGCCTTGGGAGTCATAGTTCTCTGGTATGTTTAAAGAATGTCACCATCGTACATGGCTTTTGTCACCGACTGTAACTGTACTCTGGTATAAACGTGCGGTAAACACTAAAGTAGCGTAATGAATCCTGCTATTGCTCTGTGTGGAATGCTGTGCTGCGGTAAACCCCTGACATCAATATCTGCCTTTTAAATCTGCCAGCTAACTCTCAGCGGTGGTGTTCAGAGGTGTCACGTATCCCACCTGTTCCCTGCATCCTCCCAGCATCTATTGTCACTCGTTTAAGGTGTTATCTAACCCGCTATTCACTCCTGTAACACATACACTGCTCACTTCTTTCCATTTGCCAGGATCACTCGTGTTTCAGGAGACAAGAGGAGAGATTTGGGGAGAGAGAAGGGAGATTTTGTTGGAACTAGCATGATGAGGAGGTGTCTCATATCTAGCGTGAGAAAATGGTTTGCCTTTGCTCTTAGTCATCAGACCTGTATGTACGTGCTCATGTGTGAAAGAGTTAAATGCAAGCTGTTGACTCATCAGCTCCCTGCAAATCTATTTTTTTTTCTTCTTGTTTTTATATAAAATATTTGAATAATTAGCTCAATGGATATGTTTTGACAAAAAGTCTAGTTGTTTGTTTTTTATTCTTGTTTTCTAGCAATGGTTTAGATTATATGCTGGTTACAAACACCTAATGAAATTAATAAAAGCATTATTGTATTATGCTTCATGAATACTTACTAAACAAAATACTTTTTTTTTTTCATTTTTAGCTCTTTGTGCAAAACAATTCACGAAATGGTGTAAAAGGAATAGGGCGCTAAAAATGATTTTTCATAGTTGTAAATAGAACAAAAATTATTGTATGTTTTACTATATATATATATATATATATATATATATATATATATATATATATATATATATATATATATATATATATATATATATATATTTCTACTGTACTTTCTACTTAAAACTGTTTGATTCGTTTATTGTGTCACTTGCCATTTCAGTTACACTTTATTTTAAGGTGTCATTGTTACAGTGTAATTATATATTTAAGTACTGAGTAATAATAATTAACTACATGTACTTACTAAAGGGTTAGGGTAGGATTTAGGGTTAGCATTAGCAGGTTGCATGTAATTATGCATAATTTACTGTTATTACTATGGTAAGTACATGTAACATGTAACAATGACTCTGTAAAATAAAGTGTTACTGCCGTTTCTTTATTTGTGAAATTTACCAGCACACAAACCCACTGGCAAATTTACTAGGCACAAACTGGAATGATGAACCACAAATGATTTCTTCTAGATAGCAAAATATTCAATGGACAGATCATTTTTGAGAGTTTTGCTTAAGATTGTGTATTTACAAATGGACCAAATAAACAGTTTCTGTGTAATATTAATTTAAAAATAAAAATATGTAAAAATATGTGACAACTTGTCCCAATCTCCACTATTCCACAGTTTACAATGGAGTGGTTCTCTTTTGTGACTTATGTTTATATTTCTTATAAAGACATCATCCAGACTTAACAAAGTGGTCGGTGTACAGTCACCACTAATGTCCTCTCAATACTTTGGGGTTTTATCACCCATGTTTCCTTTTTCTTGCAACCTTCCTTCTTTCTCTCAGAGCTTGAGAACAAATGGAACGATTAGGGAATCCTTCCCAGCTAATCACACTGTGCCGTGGCCACTTCCGCCATGTTGATTACCACGGAAACCATTAGAGAGAAGAAAGTGGCGGGATGTTTGATGGTGTCCGGCGGCTCAGGGGAGGTCAGAGAGGGGTGTGTGTGATAGGCCATTTAGTCTTCCTGCTCCTATTACTCGAGCATTTCCTCTATCTCACAAACACACACACACACACACACACACACACACACACACACACACACACACACACACACACACACACACACACACACACACACACACACCTCAGTCTGGACACTAATCATTACCATACCACAAACTACTATAGCAATACAGCGCTCATGCTGCGCTCGGATCTGTGCACAATGATGTTCATGGGCTAGATCAGGGATTCAAAAGCTTTCTTGTCTGCTGAGCCTGTATGATCTAAATTATTTACCTGAAATCTCAGGTATTTCAGGTATGAAATCTCACCTGTTTCACTAATAAATAAATAAATAAATAAATAAATAGTTATGTGTTTGTTAAGGAATCCTCAATTTTTCCAAAACCATTAAAGGGATAATTCACACAAAAATTACAATTCTCTAATAAATAAAAAAATTAAATAAAAAATAAATAAAATAAAAACTCTCCATCGTGTTATTCCCAACACATTCTTCTTCAAAATTTTATTTAATGAAACCTGACAGATTTCTGTTCCTCCATAAAAGTTCACTCCACCAAAACTTTGATTCTTCAAAAAGTTAATAAAGAGATCATAATCCATATGAATTGTGTGGTTAAATTAAAGTCTTCTAAAGATACACGATTGCTGATGAACATATTTAATTTAGGCTGTTATTCACATATGAATATTGATCAATGCTTAATGCCTGCTTACCAATTAAATATGGTAAGCAGGAGTTCATATGTACTTGTGTGACGTGAGAATAAACCTTGTTGGTTTTTGCACATCAAGCAATCATGTTTTATTTACCATATTTGATGTGCTCTATGCATGTGCATTGTAAGCAACCACACAGATTACTTTAGCAACAGCATAGAAATGCCCTTGCAACCACTCTTGTATTATGTGGCAGGTTTTTCAGCAATCAAGATCCACTCACAAATGGTCTTCAGAAAACATAAATATCTTTTATTATATAAAATTACTATTAAATTCTCACATACCCCCTGCAGTTCCATTATGGACCTCTAAGGGCTGGTGAGCACTTTATTCACTAGCAATACATTTGTTTTCACTCCCCGATCTCTCCGTGCATTTCCCACTGGTATTTCCCACTGGGATGGTGTTTGTCACAGCCCATGGGTATAATAGGTATAGTCCCAGTTGCTCTGTTTGGGGATGATGGGGTGTGATCTCAGGCAACCAGCAGAGAACCACAACCAATACAATGAACAAATGTACTCCAAGAACCCCAACTCATGTCAGAGCTGTTCTATAACAATTCTCTCATGACAACTCTTGCAGTGTTTGGCATGGCAATGGATATGACATGGATATGATAAGTTGACATGTTTGGTCTTGGCTAGATCTGCTACGCTTCTGCTGCTGCTGTTATTCCTGCTGCTGCTGCACAGCAAGTATGGGACTTGCTACTGCCAAAACATACATTATATTGCCAAAAGTATTGGGACACCCCTCCAAATCATTGAATTCAGGTGTTCCAATCACTTTCATGGCCACATGTGTATAAAATCAACTTTCTGCAGAGTCAATAGCTATAGACCTTCAAACTGTGTGTAGCCTTCAGATTAGCTCAAGAACAGCGCATAGAGAGCTTCATGGAATGGGTTTCCATGGCCGAGCTGCTGCATCCAAGCCTTACTTCACTAAGCGCAATGAAAATCGTTGGATGCAGTGATGTAAAGCATGGCACCACTGGACTTTGGAGCAGTAGAGACATGTTCTCTGGCGTGACAAATCCCACTTCTCTGTCTGGCAATCCAATGGACGAGTCTGGGTTTGGCGGTTGCCAGGAGATTGGTACATGCCTGACTGCATTGTGCCAAGTGTAAAGTTTGGTGGAGGGGGGATTATGGTGTGGGGTTGTGTTTCAGGGACTGGGCTTGGCCCCTTAGTTCCAGTGAAAGGAACTCTTAATGCTTCAGCATGCCAAGACATTTTGGTATGTCATGCTCCCATGTGAACTTTGTGAGAACAGTTTGAGGATAGCCCCTTCCTGTTCCAACATGACTGCGCACCAGTGCACAAAGCAAGGTCCATAAAGACATGGATGAACGAGTTTGGTGTGGAGGAACTTGACTGGCCTGCACAGAGTCCTGACCTCAACCCAGTAGAACACCTTTTGGATGAATTTGAGCAGAGACTTCGAGCCAAGTCCTTCTCGTCCAAAATCGATCCAAAATAAATGTGTCAAAAATTCCCATAAACACACCTAAACCTTGTGGAAAGCCTTCCCAGAAGAGTTGAAGCTGTTATAGATGTAAAGAGTGGGCCAACTCCATATTAAACCCTACAGATTAAGAATGGGATGTCATTAAAGTTCATGTGCATGGAAAGGCAGGCGTCCCAAAACTTTTGGCAATATAGTGTACATGAGTAAGTAAGACATGCTGCTGCTGTACAAAATAGCATACATTAATTACCTATAGTAGATCTATACAGGTAGAGCTGGGGATGGTGGTGGGTTTCTGAAAGTGTGTTGAAGGCTGAGCAGCAAGCTCATTGGCTACTGATACAGCAGGAATCAATCAGCTGTGCCCTATAAAGAATGATGTGATCACTAACAAATGAGTTAAGGACCTGTCAGCCTGCACCATCTAGAGTTTCATGACAGAACTTTGTATTTGTAATAAGTAAAGGCACATCTCCCCACAACATCCCATGTAATTTGAGGAATAATTAATATCTGTGGCATAAAGGGTTCTGGATAAGTTTGCTAAGTTTAATACTTTTGAACACATTTTGAACCAAACCCGAACCTTAGGAACAAGCAATAGCAATAGTGATGCACAGGTCACAGGTTAATTTCTCAGGGAAAATACATCATTATGTATACCTTGAATATTTGATTTTGTCTATCAAATAAATAAATGTGCATGTATTAAAGTTTGATTATTTATCAGTGTGATATAAAGGATATGCATTATAATGACAGAGCTGAGATAACCTCAGAGTTATAGACTCTGGAACAATTGCCAGGGAAATTCCTTAAACAGGAGTCATTACCCAGGAACCTGAGCAGCTCCTCATTGTAATATGAGAGATGATTATAGCTCCGAAAGCTCTTTAGCAGATCAAGTTTCAGCTCCCTTTTGTAGGACCACATTCTTTTAGAAATATGTAAAAATACCAACAGCAAAGCATGGACAAATTACTGTTACACTCCAATGTTGGAAAACCTGATCTGGATTAAGTGAAAACAACCTCTCTTGTTTCAGAAACTGAATCCAGCTTTTGTTCTCTTGCGCTGTGGTTTAACGTTTGTTTATGCTGAAACAGTCTACTGTTCAACCGAGGGCTACAACGCACAGCCACAAAGAGGAAGTGGAGCTTATCCACAGGTGTAAGGAAAATGACAGAGAACAACCCTTTGATTTATAGTCATTTAACATAGTCAAATATTTAATATAGTCAGTTTCTATTTTCATTGAAGCTAAAATGCTTCAAAATGCTTTTGGTTTAAAGTTGCAGAGGAAAGTTACTGCTCAGATGTTACGCATTGCAGGGTAATGGGAGTTCTCAGTGAAGTATCAACTTGTCTGATGTTTCTTCAAATTTCATAGACAGAAATAAAAACAGATGTAAATGTTTTTTTATTATTATAATAATTATTATTATTAACCTACAATATGAGACATTATTGAGATCTAATGGAGACAATTAGAAGATTATGGGGTCTTTTTATCTTAGGAGAAACACACAGAGGATCTCTATATAGCCTCTATTTAATCTCGGATTAATAATAAAGAGGTCTCATTTAGCTTCAGTATTTAGCTTCTCTTCTATTTATCCCTTTTCTGTTTCTTTTCTCCTTTTTAAACTAAAAAGTGGGTCCTTTGTTCATTTAAGCCCTACATTTGTGTTTAATTTGTGGTTGATTTTGTGCCTCAAGTTTCTAATAGTGTTTCAGGAAAAAAAAAAAAAAAAAAAAACAATACACAAATAAAGCACATTTTGTTCTCAGGGCAATCTCACCCCCTGGACGCTGACAATTTTGCCTTGAATGACCACACTCTTCAGTTTTATGTGAATTGCAAATGATTCGTAATTTACAATCGTCAGTGGCCCATGGGATTCAAAACTTTTGCAAGGGTCACAGCTGAGGTCAAATAAAGGAAACCCGCCCAACACAATGTTCTAATCCATGACTCTCAATGAACCAGACAGGAGGATGGAGGAACGGCAGAGAAATAGGCAGTGAGAGAGAGAGAGAGAGAGAGAGAGAGAGAGAGAGAGAGAGAGAGAGAGAGAGAGAGAGAGAGAGGTCTGTCGTGTAGACTAATTGCGATTAAGATAAGTAATTGTGCAATAGTTTGATGGTGGTCTTTAATCACAGCCATTTTCTTCTTAAGTGTAATGTGCACCATGTGAGTGCTGTACGCTCATCGCTCTCGAATCAGGATATTTATGTTTGTCAGAGTCAGACTCATGTCCGGGGATTACACATTATACTGGATCGGCAACGATATTTCCTTATGGTAATACTACATCCAGCTCATGAGAGCTATCATGAGAAAGAAGAGATATGTTGTTGACTTCTAGGGGTGTTGCGATGGTCCAGCTCATTTAGCATGAAGGATGAGCACACTGATTCTAGATTGTACTACACTACATCTCATCCTCTATATTTAGACTGATACTGTATGGAAACAAGTGAAGGAAAAAAACCTCATATAGGTCTCTCCCAGGTGGGTCTGTTTCTAATTGCTACACTGATGCAATGCAACTGCAAAACTCATTTCTTTTTCTCATTAAGGTCTTATTTATTTATTTTTAGTTGTTCTCTTTCATTCTGATAACATTATCATTACTAGATAATAAGAAGCCAAAAAGGAGATAACTGTAAGGTTCTAATCTATCTATCTATCTATCTATCTCTATCTATCTATCTATCTATCTATCTATCTATCTATCTATCTATCTATCTATCTATCTATCTATCTATCTATCTATCTATCTATCTATCTATCTATCTATCTATCTATCTATCTGTCTGTCTATCTGTCTGTCTGTCTGTCTGTCTGTCTGTCTCTCTATCTATTGACCTTTTTTTTTTGCCTCCAAAACATGATTTCACTTCATAATGTTCATGAAACATGCAGATGGTTGACCTTCAAATATCAAAAGTGAGTCGTATTGTTTTTATTCACATATAATGTTAATATTTGGTATGTCCAACTTTTGCAGCAATTACAGCAGCACATCTCTCTGGCATAGTGTCAATATATTTCCTCTGAGAACTTCAATACTAATGTTATCACATGCCTTCTGTAACTAAAGCCAAAGGCTTTCCTTTGAATGTACAATAGATCTGTCCAGTTTATTTTCCAACTTGCCCCAAATGTGCTTGATGGGGTTGAGGTCCAGACTTTGAGGGGGCCAGTCTATCATTTTCAATGTTCCAGCAGATTCCTTCTGTCGCAGGTAGTTCCGGCAATAGTTAGAAGAAAGTTTCGGGTCATAAATCCAGACCCAATAAGACGACTCCCAGATGCCAAGTGTTCTACAGTTTTTCTCAGTCACTTACATTTCTCAGATCAGAAATTGAAATTCTCAAAACTACCTGTTCAATCATTGTGTCACTTGTGCACATCAAAAAAGCAGTTTCTTATTTCTTTGAACAAGTTGCAAATGCTTTGGTACATCCATGCAAATGATTATGTACAATTCTCTGCTGTTTCCTACATTATCAATTGCTTATGTCATGTTGATCAAAATGTATTATAATGGGTCTCTGTTGAATAGTCTCACCCCCCACAACATTTAGGCATTAGTTCATAGCATAAGTCTTTACATGTAAAATGGTTGAACAAGTTGTCGTAATATGTCAAGCAAATTTCGATACATTTCCATTAGACTTTTTTTCCTAAAGATATTCGTTGTGATGTGGATGAGAATTTGTGGCCCAACAGACATGAACGTCGGGAGGTGTAGGAAGACTGCACTGTAATTCCTACAACAATGCATGTACAGTTTTCCCTAAGAAGATTGTCCAATGTTAACATTTCTAGTTTCAGTTAATGTCATATTTAGATCTCTCAAATATCGGAAGAACTACATAAGTGGCTGGTTGCATAAACTGGTTAGACTTCCTGCTGCTAAGAGACCAACAAAAACAATGTTAAATTGATGCTGAAACAGTCAAATTCTAGATCCAACTTAAAGCAAAATTGCTTGTTGTATGGATTATTTTGATAGATTCAGGGCTCATTCTCTTTTCAAATGTCCCAAATCAGTCTGAAGAATATTGTGCAACTTCTGTATAACATTTTTTTCCATCCCTGGAGCTGTGTATATAGTGGCAATAGATCTGGTGATATTTGATCTGTGTTTATGTCCTGTGGGAGTCGAGGAGGTGGCAGGGACTTACCCCGTCTATTCTGTACACCGCGGGGTCATCTCTCTCTCTTTCTCTCGCTATCGCTTTCCATTTGCATTTCCCATTCTACAGGCATGTCACATAAACAAAAACTGGCTTGCAGCTACGAAACAACGGCCACACGTCAGACATCAACCATGCATCTTTTCCTCCACGAGACAAAAAGAGGAGCTTGTCCAGTAACAGTATAAAGGAGTAAAATAAGAAATCAAGCAGAACGCTGGGGTTTGCATGGCCTAAAGGGGTTTCTGTGTAGATGAGGACACACATGCCTGATTTATGACAGCATGCAGTCATCATATGAGCTCACGTCACCTTAACCTGTGTGTGTCTATGTCTCTGGATCCTGCAAGTCACAAAACAATTTTAAATTTACATTATTACTTATTTACTTTCATTAAAGAGGATAAGGTTAGTGCTGAATTAAGAGTAAGATTTCACATTGTCCACATGAGCATTGAGCACCAAAGCTAATTGGACAAAAACAAGCAAAAATCTATCATATCATGCACAAACTTATCTATCTATCTGTCTATCTGTCTATCTGTCTGTCTGTCTGTCTATATATATATATATATATATATATATATATATATATATATATATATATATATATATATATATATATATAATAAATGAATAAATAATAGAGCGCAGTAGTGATTCATTTTTATTTTATTTTTTAGTTCTAGGCCTTGAATCAAGTTCTAAACATTACGAATTTTAACTTAAAAACAAAGAAGAAAGAAGAAAAGGAGACATGAAGATTGTAGTACAATGTCTAAAGTGGATCATTGAAATAAAGTGTAACCTAAACTATTTCTGTTTGGAAAAAAAAATGATTTGCACTCTATTGTTAAAGGGTTAGTTTACCCAAAAATTAGATTTCTGAGTAATTAATGACATAATTTTCATTTTTGGGCAAACTAACCCTTTAATTATCCATACATCCAGTGAGATTCAGAATATCAAATAACCAACAGAAGCAGGAAGAAGCCAATCAGAGTTCAAAGGTCAGGTAAAGTCTTTCTGGATTAGTTTCATGTCAGGCCTCTACCTGTCTTTAGTATCCCATCATTCTGTCCCATCATACACGTTACTGCGTGCCTGTGATGGACTTGTCGCATTCCATGGAAATCAAGCAGCAGGAATTACTTCTGCGCCATTTTCAAATCATCTCACACGCTTCTCCTGTGCCCCGCTTAGCACAGAACACCCACAATCCTGTGCTTTACGGTGAGGGTGTGCGGGGGGGTGGGGTGGGGGGGTGTTCTCTAAAGAACATTATACCTCCTTACAGCCACATCATCGGGTTACAATGCTCACATGTTCCTCTAATAATTTGAGCACGCTTTCCAATGTATTCAGACGGCTTAGGTGTGTGCAACGAAGCGATTGGGGACTTGTATTCAGGTCTCTACATGAATCTAAATTGATTAACGTAAGTTTTTTTTTTTTTTTTGTCGTTTTGTTTTGTTTGTTTTTTGGGGCATGGCAATTCTGCCCGAGATTTGCCACCATAAAGGGGCTTGAGCTTAGGCCCATGCTCCTTTCCAAACCTTCCAAGAACGTTGATAAGCAGATCCCCGAATGAAATCTCCTCGTCCCCGGCTGCGTCTGCCTCTAATCGTTTTATTTACAGTTACAATAAAAGACGAGTCTGTAATGGCTGGGTGACATAATAAGCGGTGCAGGAACAATCGGAAAACAGTCCTAAGCGCATTCCAATTTTCGCATTAGGCTAATCGTTGAGAGGAAGGAAATAAAGACATCAGTTGGATGAAACGAGCGTAATTGGAGAATAATGTAGTTAGTTTGCTCTAATCTTCTGCATAATATTAAAATGTTCTCAGTGCTCCCCAGCTGCAAGCAATCAGTCGCTCTGGAGGGGGAAGACAAGAAAAGAGAGAGAGAGAGAGAGAGAGAGAGAGAGAGAGAGAGAGAGAGAGAGAGAGAGAGAGAGAGAGAAGCTGCATGTAGGTGTCTGTTAGAAAAATGTCTTTAGCATTTTGAGAGATCGGAGCACTTCTCTGTACGTACAGTAGTTGACAGAATTGCTAATTTTTCTCTAGCGTGACAGTAGCTCAGCTGTGTTCATAACAGTATTGCTTTTCCAGTAACAGCCTATTTCTTTCAACAAGTAGCAGTGCGATGTGACAGAACACTAAATCATTGTTGTTGTTTTTTTTTTGTTTTTTTTAATGTCACATAATACTGTGCACAGCTTTGAACTGAATGAGCTGAGGCAATAATCAAACGCTATAAGTCTCTTAAATTATTCTTTTGGGGAACGTTGGAGAGATTCATTTAGTGAGTCTGTTTGTTTGGATGATTCACTGAACTAGTTCTAAGAAATGATTCACTCATTTCATATGAATTAATTCTCAGTTGTGTTCCTGGAACTGAGACTTTATATGGGATTTACATTCTTAGTTAAACACTCGATATTACTATATTTATAGCTCATCTATTAAAATTAACATGTTTTAATGGTTGTAATTAGTGTACATTAATATATTAGGTATTTTGTGCCAGGGGTATTTTACCCTTTATAATCCCAAATTTCTTGTAGTAAAAGGTTAGTCGTTTTTAAAAGCTAGTTTCACTGTAGTTAAACTAATCTGTGAGAACCGTGTAGTTCTGCAAGCCACCGTTTCAAAGAGCCTTCTCTGACACTAGCAGTTGATCTTTATTAAATCAATAAAGGCAAATTAATGGTTTCATGGTTGGAGATACTTAGAAAATTCAATTGTGTTAGCATTAGCTCATTACATTTAGCTTACACACTTACATTTAAGCAGGTCTCTTGCATTCCTGTTTGCAGTTCATATTTCTTGGATAAGGCCTTATTTCATCAACTGACATTACTGATTTGACATAAACTAGCTAAAACTTTCCTTTTTGACCATAAACTAGTGAACACTTCCTTTTTTTGACATGGTGACTTTATCATCACCTGCTGTACTTTTGACAAGCATCCAGCACAAAGAATGAAAGAAAACTGAGTGAATGTTGTACTTTTCCCTCTTTTCCTTTCATATTATTTTTCAAAGTTATGGCAAACTGTTCCATCTTGAGAGCATGCGTCGGCCAGTAGCAGAATTAAAGGCAGGTTATTTGTTCTCCCTGTGGCTTCTCTCATCTGTGATTTCAAGCCTTCCTTCGCTCTGAGGGTGTTTTTTACTCCCGTTATTGTGCAGGAAATTGTCATTAGTCAGTGGAACAAATAACGTGAAAACCGCCATGGTTGCCTTTGCTCCGCATCAAAACACAACAATGAATTAATCAAATTAAAATTCCTTGTTATGCGATTTTGCTTTAATTTCCAAAACCAAGCCCCTATTTAGTATTTGACAAAACCAAAATGGGGAAGTCACAGTTAAAGGCCTCAGTAACAGTGTTATATTAGGAAAGAATTATCAATCCTTTAAGCTAATTTGGATAACTTGGAAACCATAAAAGTAAGCTTGTGAAATGCAGTATTTGCTAAGCTTCTGCTGTCTTCACACGTCTTTAACTGCAGCAGCTACTTAATGGACTTTGTTTTTGCTTATTGATTGACTGCCATTGCGACATTAAATCCAATTCAAGTTATTATGACTCTACAAAAGCTATTACAAATGGCTAAAGAGCTGTAAAAGTGTTGTACAGATGCATGGTAGTGTCTCATTAAGGATATATTTTACTTTGAGCATCTGAGAGACTGTTCAAATTATCGAGAGCCTGTAGGAATTATATATACAGAGGGATATATATGCTAAGCAAATGCTCATAATGATAAATATTTTAAGAATGTGTAAAGGTGCATTCACACTTATAGCGATTTCATTGTTGGAGGTGACTTAACTCAAGCTTGCTAGTAGGTGTTTCTATGCAGTATCCAAAAGAAAATGAGTGAGCTCCACTGTCTTTGATTGGTAGCTGCCAAATGATGTCAGTGCTCATTTGCATACAGGTCTCTGTCACTCACGTTGCCTCAAATCCTCAACACTCATTTAGGATAACTTTTTTGTGGCAAACTGCTATCAATGTAACCACCTTTTAATATAAAAAAAATGTAACATTTTACATTTACACACCCTCTTGGATGCCCAAGCTGCCCAAGTGAATGGTTACCATAGCTAATTTTGGTACCAGTATGTGGTACCATTTTCACAGAATTACAACAAAATTTGTGTCTGTTCCCCATATAAAGCTTTTGCATAGCCCAGGCCATTTGGAGCAGTGGTTCCCAAGCCTGGTCCTGGAGTACCCCCAACATTGCAAATTTTTGATGGCTCTCTTTTCTGACACACTCATCTGAGCTGATGTGTTGAATCCGGTGTGTTTGATTTTTGAGACATCGAAACTGTGTAGTGCTGGGAGTGCTCCAGGACCATGGTTGGGAACCATTGATATAGAGTACTGTTATGACGCTTTTATGATGCTTATTTTTTGTCCTGCATTTTTGGATCTTGACAGCCCCTGGTCCCCAACCACTTTTATTATATGGAAGCAATTCATACATACTGTTAAACTTCTCCTTTGTGTTCCATAAGGGGGCAAAAATAAAATCACAATCTTCATTTTTGAGTGAATTATTTCTGTAGTTGTTTTCTAAACCCTGCCCTACAGGCCAAAGTCAAAATGTTCTCGTCTAGTCCCACTCTCTGTTTTTAGTGTTCCACTCTCCTCTCTGTACGTAGTCTAGCGATGGAGGCGGCTGCCATATGCCCTCCCAAAGCCAAGCGCGGGCCCGAAGCACTGGAGTATTGCAGTCATTAGCCCCTCACGCCGTCAAGCTCCAAACTCATTTAGCCTCATGCTGGACCTTCATTATGATAGACTTGTATCAGATGGCATCTCTAGCTGGGCACAGGCTCAGGGCGAGAGGGGGAGAGTAGGGCCGCAGCCATGGCCCGCTCCTGCCCCAGCGGGTGGGTGGAGGGGGTGGTGAGAGAGAAGCAGATGTAGTGGTGGGGGTTTATGCTAGACCACCACAGAGGAAGAAAACATTGGAGACCTCAGAGACTCTGTGCACTTGCTTTGTTGCATTTGTTTTCTTTTTGGCTTTCTGAGCTTTTTTGCATAAAAAAATCTGCTACTGACACTTTGCAACCTGCCACACACAGTGACGGGCCAGGGCAACCCTGCACATCTCAACAGAAAATGAAACAAGAAACAATGTATGCGTTCATGTTTGCAGATGTTTCAGTATAACCCGGTGGTTCTCAACTTAGCTCGCAGACAGCAGAAAAAACAAAAAAAAACAAGAAAAAACAAAAAAACAATGGCTAATACTAATTTTGCCTTCACATGCTATTCAGATATTTCATACACTTCATATTTAGGAGCTGCTTTGACTATTTCTTGGGGAAATCGTATGAAAGCCGAAATGTATGGAATATATTTAATCAATAGCCAATGAATTCTGAATAAAATGTAGCGTCTCATTCGTAGACAACAATATTAGGGGTGACCAATCCTGTTCCTGGAGAGCTACCTACTTGTGGAGTTCAAATCCAAACCTGATCCAACATACCTGTCCATAATAAGTGCTCCTGAAGATCTTAATTATCTGGTTCAGTTGTGTTTGATCAGGGTTGGAGCTGAACTTTGCAGGAAGGAATCTCCAGGAACAGGATTTGATACCCCTGTTCTAGATAGTCAACAATGCTGACAATTCTGAATACCCTGTCAAATAAATGTTGTTTCAGCTGTGTAAAATACATACAATATGCATCAAATGGGTATTTATATACAGAAATATACCGTAACAGAAATATAGTGTAAGAAATGTACATTTTATGGGAAAAACTAATACAACTTCACTACATAAATAGTTCTCCTCCTCCATGTTTAATGGAAACTTAGGTATCAAAATTATCTCTGAGATTCCCATTCGTAAATACAACTTGAGAGGCCATTCATGTCTAGTTTCTCAATGGGAAACTCATATCTATGATAATTGCAAAAACACATGAATGCAGCATAATATAAAATTTGGCTCTGTGTTTGTTCCATGTGTTAGGCTGGCAAATCTGCTAGTCAGGCTAGTCAGCCCATTTCCTATTGCAATTATTTGAAATGTTTTCTCTTGTACAAATCTGGTACCGTGTTGGGTTCCCACTTGATCAAAATCTGCATCCTGAAGCAAAACCAGTTGAGAAGCACTGCTCTAAACAGTCCTCCATTTATCTCTCAATACTAGCACATAAATACATAGGAAATACAAACAATTCAAACATTACAAAACAAATGGCTGCAACAAATTTGCCCCTGTTTGCTAACAGTCGTTTTACTCAGTCTGTAATAAAAAGTCAATGAACCAAGGGGAGTCCATATATTCCCATAACAAAGGCAGGGGGAGCTGTCATTTCCCCATTCTCTGTCTTTTATGAAAACATCCTCTCTCGCTCAAGACGGCGGGGGGCGGAAGGCCTCGCTCAACAGATCGAGCCGATAAAATGCACACGCTCCCAAAGACAATGAACGCTGAGCCACAGACTGTGACAAACGGCTGAACCTGCGCTCCGACGGTCTATCCGATAAGGAAAAACAACACGGGGAAAAGGGAAGCCACATGTTAGAGCAAATGAAAAGTGCATCGCATTTTCCTTCCCCGCACGCCTGATCCTACATGCCGTTATCTTTTAGCACGCTGATATATTGCAATGCTTTTAAGACACCCAGCAAATGAGAGCGGGTCTCCGCAGCCCCGGGAGAGATGCCTCGCTCTCGCCGATCGGCTGTCGCTATTGGATTTCTGACTTTTAACTGGGTTAACCTACTTTACTGTGAATACAAATTCAATTGCCACCACAGCTGTTTTATTTGGCGTGCGTGTCTTTCTCTCTCTCGCTCTCTCTCGACAGGCTGTGTAACCACATAGAAAACAATTTCCCTCTGCGGAGCACTGGCAAACCATAAAATTAAAATGAAGTGCCATTACACGTTCACAAAGCAAAGGGGGTCCTTCCTTTTCTACCCTCCCGTTCCCTCTCAGTATTGACACAAAGCTTATCCCTTTCCCATTGCCGTTTATATGCTGCTTATTTGCCATTGGGGCTAGCATGCAATGTTAGCATGCTAGCCTCACCTTTAGCTCTCTCTCCCCGTGTGTGTGTGTGTGTGTGTGTGTGTGTGTGTGTGTGTGTGTGTGTTTAGTAACGGTTCTTCTCACTGAGACACTAAATAAAGCCATATGAGGCAGCCAGGAAACCTTTCAGGACTTCATTAGGGCAGTGGGAGAGAAGAAGTTAAGCACTCCAGCAAGCTGGTACTGTTTAGCTGCATAACGTCAACAAGAGCACTCACGCAGCTGCCTGCTCATACCCCAAACAACCCCCTCCGCCCTCGCCAGCCCTTTATCCACCCTGCTACACTCTGCTCGGGTGGTGCGGGCCATGCAGGAACCCCTTGTTCGCCTGAGCACTGCTACCCAGCCAGGGGCGACCCAGACTGACATACCTAAAGAGCTCTTCTGAAGCTAACGGGGTTATAATTGCAGTTTTCACAAATTGCGTGTACTCCACGAAGAGAATGACTGAGAGCACCAGTGCAACCAAGCACACTAACTTCCTGGAGAGCGCTGATGCCGACTGTAGCACGGGCCACTTTGTTAAAGATATCTGACAGAGCCCGAACCCTGTGCACACTACAGCTAACACGTCACGATCGGTTTACATCTCGGTATCATTTGATTTTCGCTCTTTTGTTTCTCGTCTCGGTCTCTGTGCATCTCTCTTGTCCTGAGGGCACGTGAGGGTTTGTGTACCGGCTTTCTCTCGCGCTCTCTAATAACGGCCTTCAGGTAAGTGTCATCTGTACAGAACTGATCCATTTACATCATGTACTAGCGGAGCTGCACTGCTCATCCTTGTATTGTGTTGCGTTGATGCATACGTATGCGCTCCTGGACCTTGCACTGAATAAAGATCAATAAAATATACTGTTGTTTTCGTGTATGTGAGCAATATTGACTGGTCTCTTTCATAAGCTGAACATCAGCAGCGGTTGTTTTTCTCAGTGTTAGTTGAATACCATGAGCATGTCTGTTGTCTGTAGCATGTAGGGACTGTGATGCTGAGGAACATGCGTGTGTTTGTGGTATTGTTGAGTATTGCTCAGGCTTTGTCTGAGTGAGTGTCTGGTGTGCCGTGGGGTAGACGACTGTACTAAAGCGCCACCTAGTGACACACATCTTCCATACTAGAGGAAAACTACACAACGGAGCACAACCCAACCCCCAAAGCTCTCTCCAGCCATCTCTAGCTGTCTGTCTTTGCTTTCTCTTGCGGAGAGGGGCCACATTTAACCATTGTGGCAATACCAGTCCTTAACGCTAATGTCTCACACAATATATCAGACAAAAGCAGATCCCAGGCAAACATGGCAAAGAAACAACAACTCTGTCCTTTTGCAGTTTGCTAATTTGTAAATAGTTTCACATGATGAAAGTTAGTGTGTTTAGTGCTGTGGTGATTACATTGAATTTAAAAGATTAAGAAGATTAGCTTCAAAGAGACAAGGTTAATCAACAATATTATAAAATTACTCTCATGCCTACACATATAATGTTTAAGTTTTTCAGATATTTAAAAACATGAAAAACAATAAAAATAATTGACATTGTTACAAATTATGTTTGAACCTGAAATAATAATTTAGGAGGATAAATAATAATAATAATAATAATAATAATAATAATAATAATAATAATAATAATAATAATAATAAAAGACTCAAATTAAGCATTTGTAGACGTGGAGAGTAGCTCAGATCTTTTTATCATGAACAAATTTAGTGAGAAATGCTTGAGATTATATGTTCTAATTTTTGGGTGCTGATTTTGGGATCTTGGCACCAAAAAATCTGAACACAGCTCAAGACATTGTTGAGATCTCATCTGAAACGCTATAGGAGACATTAAAAAAGATCTTCAAGAAATCTAAAACTGTAAGCAGTCAAATAGATTGGAAATTGGAAATAGATCCCATACTGCAGCATGTATGTATCTCTCTACCTACTGGGAAACAATTAAACTGGAGTAAAAGTTTTCCAATGAGCTTCAATGTGCCCTTGAATATGAGGCTTGTCAACATGGATCTATCGATGCGGTTCCCTCGCAGTTACAGTCACCCGCATCAAAGCTCAGCTCACAAACGGCCGACAGTGATGAGCGCCTGTCACTGCCCATAAAGGTGATGCACACACGCGCACACACACACACACACACACACACACACACACACAAACACACACACCCTACAGTCCTTGGCTAGTCTATTTATTTTTATCGCAACAATGAAAATTTGCATTTCACACACACACACACACACACACACACACACACACACACACACACACACACACACACACACACACACACACACACACACACGTTCCTGCAAGGACAAGAAGATGGATTAGATTGACAGTGTCACCTTCCTAATCTAGATGAACTCTCATAGACAGACAGGCAGATGTGACACACGAGGGATTGGCAGGATAACGTGCCATCTTATTCACTGTGATTTTAGAAAGTCTCTCCTTACCTGATCTTAATGATATAATTTTTAAAAAATCCTATATTTTTTCAGAAAACTTTAATATGTTGCTAGTAATTTGGCTTTTTTTTATTCCATAACTGTTTGTGCTTACTTTAAGATAGTGATTATGTGTACAATTCCCAATTAAACATTTAATTTGCTTCCAGGCATATTTTGCCCAAAATGTCATTTACTGTCATTCCAAACTCATATGACTTTCCTTCAGAAATTCATTGTTAAATTTCAGTCTGCGGTTTACACAAAGCTATCAGTGTGGTTGATTAGACTTGACTTGAAATCATTTTCACAATTATATGGACTACATATGTTGATGCCTGAATTATTTTGATTTATGATCCTTTTTGGAGCTTGTCAAAATGAATCACTATCCAATTTCATTGTAGGGAAAAGAGCAGCATGAACTTTCTTCAAAATACCTCCTTTTCTGTTCTATGGAAGAAAGAATATCATACAGGTTTAGAATGGCATGAGTAAATTAAATATCTTTAATATCTCAGTTGTCTCTAGATAGCAATGGGATTAAAAGGCTATTTCCGCCGTAATCTCAGTTTTCTCCTCTAGAATTTCTCACACTTACTCTGTGTTTAGAAAAATCTGAAGCTTTTTATTCACATTATTTTGAAATGTGGAAGTAAGCTGTTTTCTGTGAATGTGTGTGATCTTCCTCTATAGGTAAAATACTGGAAGTGTTTATGATTATGATAACAAATTAAAAAGTATTGATAACAAATTGATAACAAACAGTTTGCAATATCAAGCAGTTTTTGTACAGTAATAAGTATATAATAAATAAAATAGCTGGAAGCAGATGAGAGCGGAAGCCTAGATGCATTCAAAAGACCACACCCACTTTTGTGTTAAAAATAAGGTGAATATGAGCTCAAACATTTCCCGTTCATTCATGATAACCAAATGAGTTAAGCTTTCCATGTTACCTGAATACTAGGCCTGAGACTATCAGTGTCTCAGCATTTTATTTGTTACTCTTCTCTGATGCCATTTGCAGGCTAGCATTAAAGGATGTGAAATGAGTATGAAACATTAACTATAGGCGACATTCATCTAAACACAAAGCCACATCACAGTGCGTCTGTGTGTCTTCCAGAAGAGCAGCTTTATGGAGCAGTATCTGATGATGCGTTCTTCATACGTCCAGATCAGAGCAGAGACAGATGTTAATCACACACTATATGAGCACACACGCACACGCACCCACGCACATACACGCACACGCACACACACACGCACACACACACACACACACACACACACACACACACACACACACACACACACACACACACACACACACACACACACACACACACACACACATGCGCGCTTGCAGAGTACATGTCATTATTACTTTGACTGACAGACTGAAACATTGATGTTTTCTTTGAATATCAACCTTTCTATACTTACAGCATGTAAGCTATTATTATTATTATTATTATTATTATTATTATTTCTAGAATATTTCAGGTTGATGAACTGATGCTGTAAAGTTGATGTAAGACCATGTAATTCGAAAATGCTATTCATCAATATTCATGAAAGGTCTAAAAATGAGCAACTTTTTTTCAACTTTTTTGAATTACTGATGATGGATAGAACATGCTTTTGTGTAAAGTGTTCATGAATTTATGTATTCCAGACAAAATCTCTTTTATATGTTACGGTCAAAAAGATCCATATTAAAATCCAGATTTTAAATTCTGATTTAATCCAGATTAAAAACTAAGTAAAGTAAATCACGTGTCAGCAAGAGTCGACTGGAATGGCTCAGAAGGATCTGGTGACTAAAATAAAAACTGAGGCCTGGTTTTGCAGACAAGGCTTAAAACTAGTCTCAGACTAAAATTAATGTTTGGGCTGATTTAACTGAAAGCAACTTGCACTAACATATCTTAAAATATGTCAGTGCCATTGTTTTGTCTTAAGATGCACACCAATAATGTTTTATTTATTTCTAATTTACGTTTATAAAATATACTTGAATGTCCTAATTTAACTAAGGTTTACTACTGGCTTAATCTAAGCTCTGTCTGTGAAACCGCAGGCCTATGTCTTATTTAGATTCTTATTCCAAATGTGACTTTAATGATATTAAAGGGGTCCTATAATATGGATTCTAATTGACCTTGATCTTTTGAAATACAATCATTTTCTGTCATGTAGCAGGGATAATTGTAACATTTTTCTCATTAATTCAGATCATGTTTAGCCTGAAACTTTGCCTCAAAGATTTGTTATGATATTATCCGTGCCAATAAAACTTATAGCATATAATGTAACTTACAATTGAACGGAAAGTACACAAAAGCCAGTGTTAAATTCAACCCCTCGGTTGCTAAAATTAGAAATGTATATTGCAATCCATGTAAACATGGCTGTTGATGCATCTGTATCTTGGAATATTGTTTTTGGAATATTTTCTCTACAACTTGTCCCCCTTCTCTCTCTCTCTCTCTCTCTCTCTCTCTCTCTCTCTCTCTCTCTCTCTCTCTCTCTCTTTCTCTTTTCAGACTCTTTTATTTGATTTGCGTAAAACACATCCTGCTGAAATTACATCCACATGCGACTGCAGGCTCTGACGCTCTGGCACAAAGCTCAACACCACACCACCACCACCAACAACAACAAAATACACTAACTACAACCGTTAGTTTAAATTCTTGATGTCTTTCACCTACAGATCTCCTTTATGTTTTATTCATGATTATTAGATTACTATAGCCTCTGATAAAAATCGTTCTCAGCACTGTCAGTGATCTGGCAACGAAAGCGTGTGTTAGCAAGCTAATGATAGTAATGCTAGGTGAGGTAACATGCAGGATCATATGTTGAAAGCATTTTTCCTCCTTTACTTCCCTCTGATGGCATATTTCGCCTACGGTAACGAGTGGCTACGTTTTCACTTCTTCTAAAAAGCAGGGATTAACAAGTTAAAAGGTTATGGCGTTAGTCAACATTTGCCTTTCAGCTCACCTCAATCACTCAAGACTGTAATTATCTAACATTGTGTCTGACCTCTGGCACCGTGCTCGTCTCCTTTCATCCACCTTTCAAACCGGAATACCATCTTTCCCCCATTCTTTCTCTCTCCAATTCTGCGTGAAATATGCCTTAGTTAATTTCATTATATGGTAAATGTTGTCATAAAATATTTAACTGGTCACTATATCCTGCGCCCTGAGCAGTCTTTGTTTATTTGACTTGAACGATGAATTGTAAAATTTTTAACTCAAAGAGACGCCCAGCACTGCCGTGTCATAGAGGAGGACTGTTATCTCTTGAGAAAAGTGTTTTTGGCCTCAATTATTGATAAAAACACTCTAACTGCCACAACAGCAATTTTTATTTATTATTTATTTATTTTATTTTATTTTTTTTGGCTAGTTAAATTTCCAGTCAATTTTAGAATACTAGTAAAGTATGATACTAACACACAAATTAGATTTCAGCCATGCATATTCTGGAAATTCTCATGAGAGCTGCATCCGAAAACTTTCAGAGGATGCAATCTGTGGTAGGAAGGCATCAAGACTCGTCCAAATCCATTGTTAGCTTCACTTTTCTCCAGAGGTACCTTCATCTGATCGATTTTTGAAGGCAGCATAGATGTATCCTTCGCTGCCTTTGATATCCCACAATCCTATGCAACTGCAAGTTGACAGTTAAAGGGATAGTTAAATTACCCCATGATTTACTCACCCTCAAGTCATCCTAGGTGTATATGACATTCTTCTTTCAGACGAATACAATCGGAGTTATATTAAAACATGTCCTGGCTCTTTCAAGCATTATAATGGCAGTAAATGGCAGCCCAAAATTGTAAACCCAAAAAAGTACATCCATCTATTATAAAAGTAATCCACACAGCTCTAGGGGGTTAATGAAGGCCTTCTGAAGTGAATCGAATATCCATATTTAACACGTTATAAAAGTAAAATATCTAGCTTCCAGCGGACCGCCTTCTGTAGTCAACTTACAAAAGAACGTAACTGGTGCGACAATGACGTCGGACTTAATGTAAAAAAAAATATATAAAATACATATGAAAATTGTAGAGATGATGTGACAATTTAGAGTAACAATAGTTTTACAAACAAGTTGTCCTGCTCTTGTTTATTGAGTAAGGGCTGTTATTTTTGAACAGATGAGCATTTTGGCGATTACCAGAAAATACCAGATGGGACGTGGTAAAACATTGCAAGTGGACGTGCTAAACATGTCATAATGTTTTTTTTTTCTGACATAATTAAAATATGTTATGCTGTAAATAACCTGACATATGTTGTGCCATGCATGTTGGATTAAAACGTTACCACAACCTTTTCAGTGTATTTTTGCGACATAGTTGCGCTAGCTTGCCAGTGGCCTGAGGAAAATACAACAGCAAAAACTTCAGACATGGAACACTGGATGTATGCCTGCCTGTGGTTAGCCATGGAAGTGGCCGCAGTGTCCGTCTCATGGCCCCTGACCAGCTGTCCTCGTTCCTTTGCTGGGTCGAGGGAAACGCTCCTTCAGACCAGCAGGTACAAGGAACGTTTCCTGCAGGATTGCAGGGCAGCTGCTATTGCTCCGGTCTGGAGCTCTTGACCCACTTACACTCATCTTTTCTTTCATTTTAAACACAGAGGAACACCACTCTATACCCTCGCCTTCTCTGGCTGCCCAAACACGCCTCTTGCCCGCTGAAGATTAATGTTTCAGGCCTGACCCTGCTGGGCAGCTGACTACAGGAGAATAGATGGGTCAGAGAAGCCAGGCTTGGTGACGGAGATGGGTTGCTTACCTCAGAGAGCCCCAGAGCTCGGCGGTATGGTTCTCCTGTCAGCTCCCAGTGAAGAGAGAACTCCCGTTCATAACTCAAGTTCTTTTAGCCCAGCTCCTGAACTCTCATGCCCACAGGGCCCTCAGCGGACTCCTCAGGTCCAGAACTGTGTGAGAGAGGGGTCAGAGAATGGTTCAGTGTGTCAGGTGAAACGGTTGTGTTTCAACATGAGTGAGTAGTTTGGGCTTATCAGCAAAGCTGTCAGAGGCATTTGCTGCTGTTTGCGTCTTGGCCTCGGGCAAGTGTTTATAAAGTTTTGTATGGATTTAATGTACAACTACCTGTCTATGATCACCCATTTAGCAGGCTGGTGTGTAGTTACATTTAATGCCATTTGAAATCTGAGATACTGCCAAAACAAGAAATTTTGCTTTTACTCGTAAACCCAATATAATCCACACATTGGGAATAATAATGCCATCAAACACAGCAGCTTTAAAAGACAGAAACATATACAATGAAAACAGTTTTGTGTATGATTTACTTTGAAAATTTTCACTCAGAAATTACTTGTAAATTTCACAAATAATTACAAAGAAATGGTAACACATTGGTTTAAACATTAAATGTTGAAGAAAAATACTGAAATTGTATTTTTCGTGTAAAAGGTATATTTGTTTTCATTACAATTTTTGAAAAAAAAAAAAAAAGTTACAGCATACTTAAATTTTTCTGTGCTACTTAAGGGTGTCATGAACTGGCTTTTTTATTTTTTTATACTGTTGTCTGAGGTCAACTTATGACGTTCGCATGGGTTTTACATTCAAAAACATCATAATGAATAAGTAATAGGCTATTTTCTACCCTGGTTTTGAGGCTCTCTCCTGCAACACTCGGATTTTATGGGTGTGCCGCACTGAAGACTTGGAAGTAAACACCCACGGCTAGAATTGGATAATATTTGCATATTTAATGAGCTTCAGCTTCCCCGTGAGTACATGTGAGGGATTGTTTTGAAAGCGTGTGGGGAAACAGCAACTGGAATGATTCGCCCACAGGACTCGCAAAATGTCTTTATCTAACAAACACAATGATTTATCTCTCATCCACCCGCGATTGATTGGAATGTTATTTTTTTATTACTTGGCCTGCCCGATTGGTGGATATAAGTGTGAACTGTGCATCACACACACACACACACACACACACACACACACACACACACACACACACACACACACACGCACACACACACAGGCCAAGTACGTTGCAGACAGCATGATCAAAACTTCCTTGATTGTATTTTTCCTTCAAATATCAAGTCAAGAGAATAAACAACGCACATCAAGAAAGGAATGTTGTGTCACTATTTAAGATGCTTACGTTTTGGTAGACTGTCTGTATTGGTAGACATAGCCCTGGGAGGTTGGGCTTTGCGAGCCCTGGCCCATTCATACCCGAGTCTGATCCCGAATCGCAATGAACCAACAACACCACAAATAAAGGATTCTCCAGTCTGTGACAGCGTGCTAAGGTATGTTCTGTTAGACACATACACACAATAGTTGTCAAACGATCTGTAACAATGCAATACTATCACATATAAAGAACATTTTTTAAAGAATTTTTTACTCACATTAGTGTGTTGCTTCATTCATTCATGTAATCTCATCCTGTCTGCAAATCCAGTCTCTTGTTTACAAACGAATCCATGATCAGAAATGAAGGAACAAACACACAATGTTTTCCCCACGTGAGCTGGATATTCATTAAAAATAAAGTTCATCCATGCATTCATAATATTGGAATTCGAATGATGCTCATGCGGCATGTTTATTGCTTAGAAGTTCGATCTGGTTTAGAACCAGGTAGGCCTCTATGTTATTTATCTATAATGTCAGACACGAGTCGGTGGGTGGGGCTACAGAATTAGGCGTTGTTCATCTTATGTTGAGGCGGCGTTTCAGCATACAATGATTTCAAGGGTCGACATATTCTGAGATCGATTGTTTGCTGGCCCTGGTGTCAATAAAAGCTTTTCTTTGACTAACAAGGAAGTTTTCAGCTCTGAAACTTACAGGATATTCTTATATTACCATGACCTTTTATATATCAAAAGCTCAAGGGAAAGCTGATTTCTCAATTCATGACCCCTTTAAACTATCACAATCACTTTGCAAATGTAATTAGAAAAAAGAAAAACAAATGCACAATTGCTAATTATGCATTGCACAAATATAGGGTACAAAATAATTTTATTTTCAAACTTTACATTGCAGTTCTGATGCCTGTACCAAACTGTGAACGCAACATCACGACTATGACAAGAAAAAACAGGGTCTTTTTTAGGATCTCATCTATCTGTTTTTGGTTCATTTACATGTCTTTGGTTTGTGTTGCATTCATATTTCATTCAAACCGCACCAGAGTTATTTTGGAAGCAGGCCGAGACCCATCTTTTTAGCGGTCTCAGTCAGCTTGTTTGGTGCACACCAGGGTTCAGAGGGAAGCGTTCACACTTATTAAAATTAACCATACTAACACAGCAATTGCACCAGGGTTTGTTTTACTCAAACCAAACTTGCAAAGTGTGAACACACCATTAGGGTCTGTTTGGTTCGATTAAAACAAACCCAAGTGCGATTGCTCTGTGTGAACGCTGCCACCTGAACCCAGGTGTGCACCAAACAAGCTGACTGAGACCGCTAAAAAGATGGGTCTCGGCCTGCTTCCAAAATAACTCTGGTGCGGTTTGACCGCTGAAAAGATGGGAGACCACTGGGAAAAACAAGATGGGTCCACTTCCAAACAAACTATGGTGCGGTTTAAATGAAATATGAACACAACATGGACCAAAGACATGTAAACGAACCAAAAACAGGACATGATGTCAAAAGATGCGACCCTTCAAAGGACAAAATGCTCAAGAATCCATGTTTATTCTCGTCATAGTCATCAGAACCAATGATTTTCATTTGTGTGTGCTCCTGCCACTGTTTTGACTCATTTACACATTTTATAAGCTGTTCACGAGTTCTCAGCTGGTCAAAATATCATCAAATGTAGGCTACGCACATACAAGCGCATTTAACCCAGTACACAACATTGTTTCGGATGTTCCGTCGCAAATAAACGTAATAAAAGCTGACCAATCAGGTTGTGAACATATCCCTATGCCAGGTTCAGTTTTAACAAAGCAAATCTAACAAGTGTGATCATAATCCCTTAAACTCCTGTATATGAAATATTTTTTTCTTCTTTTTTTCTTTTAACTCTTACCCCACCATTGCCGAAAATTTCCATCATTTATGACATTACGTTCCCCCACCATTGACAGAAATTGACAGTACTAGAAACCATGCCCCTGCAAGTTACACCTAGCATGGATGCCATTGACTAAAACAATCTTTTGAAGTAAATGATTGCAAATTTTTTTTAAGATTAACTTGTATTGCTTTCGAATATTATGAAGTATGCAGTATACAGCTATTAGTAAAACATAAAATAAATTAAGCAATCAGATTAATACACTCATGGTAATTATAGCTAAAAACCTACCCCCAAACTCTAAATCTTACCCTAAACCTACCCTTTGAGAAAAGAACAAAGAACGGCACTGAAATCAGCTTAATCTATCAACTATCTCCGCTTCACCTTCTTCTTTGCTCTGGTTGGTTGTAGCGCTATCCTATTGCGTGCAGAGGGAATGTGAAAGACAACCGTTTATCCCACCTCTCGGATTGAGCCCTGCCAACGGTGTGTTTCTAGACTCAACATCTTGATGTGGGTCTGGCTTGTCAGGCTAGCGTCTGGTGATATGTTACACGATCTGCATGCCTTATCACTAGGTGGCGATAGTGAAGCTTAAAAGACGAGGAAAGTGCAACAGAAGCAGAGCAGTACTAGTGATAGCTGTTTCATTATAGGGGGCATAACTTGAGGTAGGGGGTGTAATTTGTAGTACTGAAGGATGAAGTCGAACACATGCAATCACATGCAATGTTTTCACTGTTATACAATAGGGGACGCTATTATGCATCTTCTGAAAGAGTACAGAATCTCTGGATCAAAACACAGGAGAAAAAGCACCAGAAACAAGCGATAAGATTGTAATGTTAAATCATCAAACATAAAACAGCATATGAATCAAAAACTGTCTAATGTTAACAAATAAAATGTCAATCCAGGAAGACAGATAAGACTGTGCAAGTTTTGGGGATGTTGATGGAAGAGATCTACTCCATTTATGTTTTGATCATTGTTATGAAACCGATTCAATGAAACCGATCAATTTTCTCAGCTTTTTGTTCAAATGTTGCTTTTTTTAATGAAACACCCACATTCAAGTGTTGATAAAGAATGAATGAAGCTAGAATAATTGTGGTGTTGTTTAAAAGCAGAGGTAGTACTGGTCTTTCTTTTTATATATTGCATGTTCAGATAGTCATCAAAATATTCTGGGGGCCATGTAAGTTTTGTGAAAATTTGCAAAAATGCTTTTTAAAAATGCTGGTGGGTTTGCGTGGTAGAGCAGAGACAACAGGAGAAAAGGAGTATGTGTATGCTTTTCTTACATAATTAAATGTAATTTTGTGGAAAAAAAAACATGGAAATAATTTGTCGTTTTTATCCTATTGTTTGTAATATTTATTTGCTTTATTGATATTTGCTTATATTGAGTGTCATTGTTGGTTTTGGTTATTTTGATATTGTCGGCTGTAAAGACATTTGAAATAACTGAAATAATTTGGTGAAGTGATATGGAACTGAAATTCGGTCAAGACCTGCCTTGAACTACTTTTGCCATGCGTTTCCCTGAAAATAATTGCATACCTTAGAACGTTCGTCAGCCAATTAATAACTTGGTGACTGAATTTTGTCAACAATAATATTTTATAGTAATAAAAAAAAGAGAAAATGGAACAAGATGATTGACTTGTCTTGCTGTCATGCTGTAGAAATGATCCAAATGATGTTACTTCCTGGGAGTCTCAAGTAATGTTAATGGGGAGGGGCATTATGGTGTAACAGGGTTGCTTTTAAAATAAGGGACAGTTTTATGTGTCTGCTAATGCACTTGGCTTTGTGTTTATATATTTATATGAAGCAGTTCTAAAGCCTGTTGCTATCTTAACCTGTGCTTTACATAAGTAATATGGAAAACCAACTGCAGTTGAAGGGAATGCTGGAGGTGTCAGTGCAGTGAGTGACAGGCAGGCCTGCAGGCACATGATAAAATGCTGCCGTTCTCCAACATGTAAAAACCTGACAAATCAAGCACACACACAAACAAACAGATCCATTACAGAGGATTATTGTGTGTACAGGTTTGTGTGTTGAGGTGAGGTAGACTGTAAGGTCAAAACCTGGAATGAGAGAAACCAAAACTCTGCATATATGGATTAGATGTATTTGACACAACACCTGCATGACAGGAAGAACTGAACACACTCTCCAACAATACTTTTTCCCCAAAGAGAAGCTGTGAATTGCAGTGGTTTTGTCATTTATGTACTGGAACGGGATCATTCACACACTCGTGAGGAGCACAGGAAGTCTTCTGCAGCGAGTCGGAGGGGCCAACCCAAGCTGGGTCGCAGCCAGCGCAGCCGTCAGGGGCCGACGCGCTGGCCTAAAGCACAGACCCACCCTCTCTCGGTCTATATTTCCTTCTCTAACTCTCTCCCCGTCTCCCAGCGGCAGCTGCGCTTTTTTGGCTACAGCTGCAAGGTGTGAGTGTGTGTGTTCATGGGCAGGAATATCTGCGTGTGTTTGATTGCTGGAATCCTCCTTGCCTCAGTTTGTGTGTGCTCTGTAAGAGTGCCCAGCAATTACTAAGCTGGCACTACGCTGTCTGTTTACACACACACACATATTCCTACTGGACTTTATTAAAACACCATCTGCTGTCAGCTTACACACAGCGAAGAAGAGGGAAAAACAAGGCAGGCAACTATTTCTTAGCAATATCTGGTAAATCACTGAAGATGAGCTGCAGTGGCAGCATCACATGCGGTCAGCAGGTTTATGTGCTCTGCAGTCTCACGAGGCCATGAGTTTGCCTTAGTGTGAGGGGCAAGAAGAGTCATGGATGGAAAAGGGCAAGAATAGATCTTTTGTCTGTCGCTCCAAATTATGCAAACATGCATCCCTGCATACATACACGCACAGAGTGGGTGTAGAGTCCCGCAGTGCTGCACAGGTGCTGCATGAGCTTTGGCCGGGCCCTCTAATGACAGACTGATGGTTACTTCATTAGCTCTCATGTTCTCAGGGAGATGTCATTTAGGATGAGCAAGCATACTGATTGGACAGTGACTGTGGGCGAGCAGATTAGATTTGGACAGATGACATTTTATAGCTTTCTTTGTTTATTCGTTATACAGCACAATTCACCCTTCGATGAGAGTTTGATTGAGAGGCGATCATAACGCCCAATCTGCCATTTTCTCTGACAAACAAACCAGACAGGAGAGTTATTAGATTTATGTCAGTGGACTTGAACTTTAAAAATGGTGTGTATTGACGTCTTTCCATGGTTGAAACAACATACAGTACCTTTTGATGTTCATTTTTTGTTATTGTTTGAATTGAAAAAAAAAAAAAAAAAAATTCTGAAAGCTGAGACTCTGTTTCATATCAAAAGTAACCTGTCTGTCGGCGGGCTGTCGGTGTCCTCTTTGCTCTGTAATGTTTACTAATCAGGCGTGATGAGCAAAAAAAACTATAATTCTGAGTTAATTTAATAATTCTGAGTTTTTGTCCTGACCAGCCACGACCACTTTGAGTGACAGGACTTTTTTTGTTGATCATTTTCTTCTTCTGCCGTGTCACACTTGGTAGCCCAATCCATTGTGAAATCTAATTATTCCAAAATCCCACTCCTCAAAACAGCATATCAGACATCAAATATGTTCTTATTGGCTATGAATACGTGGCCACACAGAAGTTTTGGACATGATGTGATGAACTACACCTGTTACTCTGCTAGGACACCTGTTGTAAACTTGACGAGAACTTGACGAGAACGAGAAGTCCATTTCTGCCACATAAAATAAAACATACTTTGGTAAATTATAAATATGACATAAAAAAGTCGGAACTATGAAATAAAAAGTCATACATTGTAATTATGGCAAAAGATTTGAACTGTTATAATTACGGTTTATGTCATAGTTGTGACTTTTTGTAACTTCTTAGCTTATGATTGACTTAAGTCATAATTGTATTTAATGTTTTTATGTCATGATTATGATTTACCACAGCATTTTTTTTTTTTTTTTTTATGTGGCAGAAATGAGCTTCCACAGAGAACTGGCTTAGTACTTCCAATAACAACCCAATAATAATTTATTCAAGATTAAATGTTTTATACTGTGATTTTTTTTTTTTTTTTTTACAAAATCTATCTCTCAATAATTATGCACTTGCAAAGTTCTTTATGTATTTTCCTAAATAAATGTGTGTGAATTTCAAGAATAGAATGAACATGTAAGTGTGCATTTGAATGTTTTTTATTTTTTATTTTTTTATGTGTATGTGTGTATGAGCATCTCCTCAATATTACCACAATAACACTGTGATTTGTGAAGATGACGTTCTCATGTTTTCTCAACAATGTTTGTGTGATGCTTTATCTGTTGGAGCAGAAGAGGCTGTTGTGATTTTGTTTGAATGCATTCACACCAATTACAGTCAGACTCCTATGTGTCCGGCTCTAATTGGACTCACATGTTTTGGAGAGGGTCAGCGTGCTCTCTGAGATTGATGTGCCTGTTTTATACACCTGATTCAGCGATGACTGCTCAAGCTCAAACATTCAAAGGGGTTAAAGAACAACAGCATATGCCGTTTGAGTTAGCACACTCACTGATGCAAGAAATATATGTGGTCACTCCACAAGAACACATCACAAGCAGACAGAGAAATTATGAGTTCAGTGGAAAGGAAAGACAGATGTGTGATGGTCCATAAGGCAACTGAGGTGAGCTAGTACAACATAAGGTCATTCTGACCAATGATACAAAGTCACAGTGATGGAAACATGACTGACAGTCAGTTCAGGGCTGCTCATGTCTCATTAGGACTCATATGGAAATTACAGCATGCAAGACTAAATGAGATGTACGTTTAGAGGTGGGATCAATTTAATCTCATGCTTGTTGTCCAGTCCTGCTCCTGGTTGGCCATTGTCCTATAGAGTTTACATACAACCCTGATTAAACACACCTGAACAAGCTAAGCAAGGACTACTCAAATCTTTAGAAACCACCAGGCAGGTGTATTGGGGCAAGTTGGAGGTAAACACTGCAAGACATTGGTCTTCCAGGAGCAGGATTGGATGCCCCTGCAGTGCATTCATGGACCACTCACCAGAGTACTGAAAAAAACACATCCTGTGGCAAGATCCAGACTAATATCAGGCCCAATAAGATCAGGACCAATAATAGATCAGTACCATACTCTCTGAGGTCTATACCCAGACCAACACCAGACCCCTATGACCCAGGCCAGTACCATACCCTCTAAGATCCATACCTAGACCAACACCCAACTCCCTAAGATCCTTACAAAAATCAGACCCTCAACCCAGACTAACACAAATATCCCCTAAGATCAGACCCCCTAAGACCCACACTAATACCAGGTGCCCTAAGATCCAGACCAATACCACACTCTCTAAAACCCCCAAGCAATACTTGACTCCCAGTAGAACCAAGCCCATACAAGACACAGACCAAGTTTTATCCCTTTTCCACTAGAATGACTTGCATTCTAGAGCCAGGGCCTGTTCTCGGCCAGGCAAACTGGCGCCTGTCGCAAACCGGCCGTATGTTTCCACAGGCTTGAGGAATGAATGGTGACATTATAACCAGTCTAAAAGAACATTGCGCGTCCCAGTGTTTGTAAAGGTAGTGTGGCACTTCTGTTCAAGTCGGTGGACATTGACAAAATGGTGGACAAAATGGTGTGCATTGATGTCTTTCCATGGTTGAAACAACATACAGTACCTTTTGATGTTCATTTTTTGTTATTGTTTGAAAAAAAAAAAAGACAAAATCTGAAAGCTGAGACTCTGTTTTATATCAAAAGTAACCTGCTCTGTCTTCTCTGTCGGCGGGCTGTCGGTGTCCTCTTTGCTCTGTAATGTATTTTTTACTGCGTGAGAACATATGTGGTGTGAGAGAGCGCCACGGCTTGTTGGACGTAGCAGCAGTATCTAAGGGTCAATTACAGCTTTATACAGTGGTCCCCAAAAATATTTGGACACTTACACATTGTTTACTTATCAGGCGTGATGAGCAAAAAACTATAATTCTGAGTTAATTTAATAATTCTGAGTTTTTGTCCTGACCAGCCACGACCACTTTGAGTGACAGGACTTTTTTGTCGATAATTTTCTTCTTCTGCCGTGTCACACTTGGTAGCCCAATCCATTGTGAAATCTAATTATTCCAAAATCCCACTCCTCAAAACAGCATATCAGACATCAAATATGTTCTTATTGGCTATGAATACGTGGCCACACAGAAGTTTTGGACATGATGTGATGAACTACACCTGTTACTCTGCTAGGACACCTGCTGTAAACTTGACGAGAACTTGACGAGAACGAGAAGTCCATTTCTGCCACATAAAATAAAACATACTTTGGTAAATTATAAATATGATTGAAGTGAATCAGAAGATCGCATAAACTGCTGGTACTCTCATTTGTCCTTTTCAGACTGAAACTCTAAACATGAAATCTGACAACAGTCTCATAAATTTTGTTTCTAAACGCTCGAATCATGACAAAAAATGCATTTTTCAGCCTAGACAAAGCTAATGTGCATGCGCAGTCCAAAGTGCGCATCTCAGAACACTGCCTGTGTCTATAGCAACCGGAGCTTCTAATGGCAGCTGCAATGATGACTTTACTAATCAACTATTGGCTCTTTCATTTAGAAGGCGGGACTTATTATCCATATCGTGCGTTGCACTTTCTCCCATTCATAAGTAATCGGAGTGCACCGTCTTCCTATATATAAAGTCTTTGATATAGACCAAAAAATCTGGTTATTACTTTTAATAAACTGAAATAGCATTGCTTTCAAATATATTCAACATATCCAGTTTTTCCAAACATGGCAGACATGTTCATGGACTTCTGAAGAATGGTGAAGATACCATACCAACTAATGATTGAAACAGAATCCAGGACAAAGAGTGTGGTCCAAGACCGTACAGTCATGACCTAAAGCTAGACCAATTAATGAGACCCAGGCCAAGGCTATGATTATTTGGTCATCCAGAGGTCTCAAGACCATAAGATTAGGATTCCTACTGTGCCGCCCACAGTCTATTCACTGACTGTCTGATGCATATTGCACACAAAAATGCCAAGAGCTTTCTTGATCTGACTCTAATCTGATTGTCTGGCTTCATGTAACCTCTGGGAGTCAGAGTGCACAGGTTTTTTTTTTTTTTTTTTTTTTTTTTTTTTTTTTTCAGTTTGTCTGGAAACAAAACCTTTTTTTTCAAATATAAGTTTAGTTTGAAACACTTATACGTGAGTAAACAATATATTCACAAGCAATATTGTTAATTCTGCTTTGAGTTATGTCTGTGAATTTATCAGTACGAATTGCCTTTGAAATGTTTTCACACACTTCCACTAATTTCTTCAGTGTTTTCTGTACATACCAATATGACATTTTTTCCACTATGGGTTGCTTTCTGTGTAATGATGTTTTTTTTTTTTTGTTTTTTTTACCCACTCCTAAACATAACATAAAAGCAAAACAAACTTCAGATAGTCACTAGCTGTTACCCATCAGATTGTGTCTTCCTGTAAAAGTGTTGAATCTGGGCTAGAATTAGTTGTCTTGTCAGACTATCTGCCAACAGTCAAAAATCTGGGGCCTATACCATGAAGCTGGTTTAGCTGGCTAGCCAGATATGTTTAAGCTTACTTTGTGCCAATCCTGGGTTTTAGGTACCATTAAAATGGTTTGGCTTTTAGCAGTGTTCATCTCCATAATAACTTACGCTCCACGGCTAACCTGCTCTGGGTCAGGTTATGTTCCAAGTAAGAGATCTCAAACCAAAATCGGACCAATCAGCTATGAGCAAAGTGACACACCCCCAGTTTCTACTCCAAATTAAAGGTCACTACATAGCAAAGTGTTTTTAAAAGCGTTTGGCTTTTTAACAATGCTTATTTATAATAATAACTTTGAATGATTTAGATATAATTCATGTAGTTATTATACCCTTAATCAATTACACATGTATCATTTTAGTTAATCAATCATTAATAAGCACTTTGTTAAAATGAATATAAATAGCCTATATAAAGGTCATACAAATAAGCTTTAAAATCAATAAATAAAGTTATAAAAATTACTACATCTGATGTAGTAAGATTTTTCTTTAAGTTGTCCTCTTCCATACACAGCTCTTTTCTCCTTGCTGTGTAAATTTGTTTAAATTCTTAATATTTTTAAATCATGTAATATTCTGCGGAAGAGAGAAATGAATCTCGCTGCTTCTCTCGAGAAGTGAATCTCAGTTTCACTGATCCACAGCATGTGATTGGCTGTTCACTACTGATGTCACAGCTAAACTCTAAACTCCAGATCAAAGTCTGAGTTGACCTAGAAAGCTGATGATCAGCATCATGGGACCAACAAAGCCTGAACAGATTGGTTTGGTTTTGTCAACTCGAAACTAATCCTGTAACCCTGAGTTTGTTAAACTACCATCATGGTACCCTGGTTACCCTAGACTAAGGTCAGCCTACCCAGAAAAAAAAGAGAAAGAAAAAAAGAGGGATGCAGATGTATGTGAGTTTTCTGTAACTTAAGTAGCTCCATCTTCAATCAATCATATTCATAGCTCCTATTGACATTATTGACTTCTGATTAGCATCTTTAAATGAACTAATACCCTAAAGCCATGTCATGGCGAGACAGAAAATCAAAACTTTGGACATTTGGCTCATCTATCCCAGCTGATGTGTTGTCAGTTTAATGGATCTCTATTAAGATGGACTTACACACAGTGTGAGTCTGTGTGTAAGGAAACTGTTATTTTAATGAGAGCTGATCTCCAGTCTTTAACTAACACACACTGTTTTATAAGTCTCACAGCAGCACGTTCAAAGCAAGCATCCATGCCAACAACAGGATGTGCACTTTGTTATTTCCTCTCTGGCTTAGCAAACTTCCTCTATTAATCTATTGCAAACCATTGCTAGGAAACCATAGCTATGACCCTTCACTTTGTCCTAATTGGCTGTGCCACTAACACATGCATTGTGAAAAAAGTGTTCTGCTTCATCAAGAGCAAGCAAATCAAATTCTAACTTGACTCATCTAACCAGACAGGATGCACGTTAGGAAGAGAGATGGAGGCATCCTCAACATCCCACCATGTCTTCCTTTTTCTTGTTCATGATGTTTTCCGCCCATCAGCATGTCTCTATCGCCTCTTTGACATGGTGGGCAGCTGAGGAAGTTTTATGGTGTGTGACGTGTTCCAGCGACCGCCCAGCCCCTCCCCGACACTCACCCCCTACAAGCAGCTTTTGTCTGGGCTAAATGGGGTTGGATGCACCCCTTTAACTTTGATTTCCATTCCCTATTGTCCTGCATTGATGGGGAGGCTAACTCCATCTGGGCCTGCTTCACATGGTGCCATGCTTTCAAAAGGCATATGCTCTCTGAGTGGAGAGGCACTACACTCGCCGAAGAATGGACTCCCAAAATAATGAAGAGAAATATCACTCTATTCATGACCACATTATGCGGCTCTTACTTATAACTGAAGAGTTGTTTTATGTGTAGTCAAGGGTGCAGAAGTGGTTGGACAAAACCCTGCTGCAGAGATTGAGGTTTAAAGCATATTGGGTCTATTCGCTTCTTGAACTGCGTAAATGCATGCGTGTATTTTACATTTAAAACACAAAGCCCTCTCCCGGCAGATCACAGCGAGACATTATGAACGTTATCTCTGAGAGCTGGGTCAGAGGTTTGGACCTGCACAGAAAAGTTAGTTTTATTGAAATTCTCCACAACATTTGTATACTTTATTGAGATTCTTCATATGACCATAGGTCATTCGATCAAGAGTATGAGATTTCTGCACATTTTTTTTGGAAGTCATTTATTGGAATTGTAGTGTAATATTTTGGATTTGCAAACAATTGTCATTTTCATAGAATCCCTTTTTTGCTTCTAAAACTAGATGATTTCTGAACTATCCAGATTTGATTCACAGGTCCAGAACTTCATTAAGAATCATTATCTCTCTCTCTCTCTCTCTCACTATCCATGCAGGGCAGCTCATTCTAATAAAGGGGTAGTTTTAACAGCCTCAGGCTTACGACACCCCCTGCGGGGTTCTTCCTTGTCCCCTCTTAGCCCTCCCCATCACTCTACTGAGGGCGCTTAGACGGGCAGCCACGGCGGTGGCTGTGCGGGGCAGCCGATGTCGCGGGGGTATTTAAAGGCTCTGAAAGGAGGCGCGTCAGATCAAATGGGAGTGAGCAGAAGGGGGTCTCCCAGGAGGGGCAGAAGCCCTGCTCCATTTTATAGACTCCCCTGAAAGAAAGTGATTACAGATCATTATCCAATTGAATCTGATTGATGGGGAGAGGTCAAAGTAATATAGCTCATAGCAGAGCGGGGAGGGTCCCGGTGTGGAGGGGGTAAACGGGGGGCACAATGGCCGGATTGTCACCCCAGGAGGATGATGGGAGGGGCGGGCGGCTGTTGAACCTTCAGCAGCAGCAGCTCTAGAGCTACAACAAGTGTTGAGTGAGGCAGCGCTGTTAGCGTGGCTTGAAATTAGCCTTGAGAGATAAGAGACCTGTGTCTGTGAGAGGGGATTGTTAGAGGACTCTGCGCTCCAGAGGAATTTGTCAAGCAAAATTGAGCAGTTTTGGTTGAGTTTTAGAGATAACTATCACTATAGAATTGTCCCATGTAAGCAAGCCCACACAGAAAGTCAACTGGAAGGCCTGTCATTCACAATGTTCTACACATCCTGCATATATTGTTGCTACTATAACTTGTATAACTTATGACTGTAAGACTGTAAACAGCCAATTGTTAGGTTAGCATAAACTATATATATATATATATATATATATATATATATATATATATATATATATATATATATATATAAAAATTAAAAATCAGCTTCTAAATGCCCTCTATTACAGTGAAGTTGTCGCATTTGAGGATTTAGCATTGTGTTGTGTCTGAAGACTAATTCACATTTCACTGACAAATGGCAATCATATCAACCAACGCCAACAGGCACATTATTTTACTTTTTTTCCTTTGGTTAGTGTGTTGCTAATGTCTGTTGCCATTGGTCGCCGCATGTTTAAACCAAATTAATAGTTCTCCTTGATATACCAGTAACCATCATGATTTTTTTTCTCTTATAGGAAGAACATTTAAATCTTTAATGGCTTTAATGAAGAATTAACAACCAGGCCCACTCCTTAAACACACAAATCCATTTTATCCTCTCTCCAAACCCACACATAATAACATTCAAGGTGCCATAGCACTAATTCCTCACTTTTGTGAATTAAAAACAAGATACCAACCTAAAATCTCTCTCATAATGACATTAGACACAACAGGTACTGTGTGGAGAAAAGCAGGATCATGTCAAAGTCTAAAGATGCAACATTGTGAATTCTAAAGACACAGGCTGGGACTATTGGTCCTCATCATGAGGAACTTCCACAAGCTGTGATTCCCCTCAGGAGAGGTTAAAGACATTTTCTCTCATCTCAACCATTCCAAGACACCATCTAATTAATCTGCCCTGGTAATTAACAGTGGATAATGCAACCAAACAAATCGAAGGTGCAACATAATGAGCAGACTGTGAAATAGATGATTACCAACATACTAAAGTATGTTGACTAATGTTTTCCCAGGAAATGTAGTATTAATCAGCTTCATCATTACAGCACTTGCAAGACAGCATTATCTTCCTTAAACATTGTATTGTTTGCGTTGGCTTGACAGAGCTATTTTTATTGTACAAATTTGGTTTAGGGAATTTTTACAAAATTCTTGACCCTTTTCTGATTCCATTTTTTCCCGGTGAAAGTGAAGTCAAGTACAAGCACAGTTTTCTCACAGTTTCTGATCAAATCAAATATACCCCAACATTTACATTTCTTCTCTGACATAGAATCTAGCAAAAAAAACATATCAACCATCTATCGACCAGGCAGAAGGCCCTAGCAACTGCCTAACAGCCAGCATATGCAGTATTTCATTTCTATATACCAAAACCTACATTTATGTTTATGCATTTGGCAAACCCTTTTATCTAATGCAACTTACTTTCCGTTTAAGTTATAAATCATATCAGTTCATGCATTCCATGAGAATCAAACCAATGACCATTGCGTTGCTAGCACGATGCTCTGCTGTTTGAGCTAAAACTTAAACCGAAACCGAAACGTACCCATAAATCTCTAACATTTTTTTTTTTTTTTTTTTTTTTTTTTTTTTTTTTTGCTTAAACACTGTTGTTTCCTTCAGGTGATGTTCTAGGATTTCAGTCATACACATTACTGCACTAGATATCAATGACTAAGCAGTTAAACATGTATGAACGATTTTGTGACTATGAAGTTTGCTATAGTTTAAATGCTTTATTGGACATGCATAGCTAAATGATTTACTTTTACACCCTAGTGTGAAATTAAACACACCCCTACTGAATGTTTACTTTCATTCTTTTAACAACTCTTAAAACTTTTTTTTTTTTTAGGAGACTTGCCGCTCTGAACCAGCATTGAGAAAATAAAGTCAATCTAAGTTGACAGTTTAAAAAAGACGGTTTCTGAAACCGCATATGAAAGAAACTCTCAGAGAGAAGTTTAAAGCTCTTAGAGTATGTAAGGTCTTTGTTTGAGTTGCACAAATGAGTTTAACCACAGATGATTTGGCTCATTTCGCTTTATCATTCCTCAACCAAAATGCTTGACCTGGTTATTTCTTTAAGACAGAAACATGTAAGAAACTCTGGTCCACCTCAAACCCGGACTGTGCATTGTCCTGGCAGGAAATAACAGGCTATGTGCCAAGACAAGAGCAGTCTAGACCCTCAAACTGACTAAACTCCCTGATCCGACATCCCCCATCGCGCCATGACTGTGTCATCTGAAAGGAATCTCTCTAATGAATGAGATGGCTATTAAAAACCCGACAGATCTCAGGACTAAACTACAGCTTTCGTCCACACTTCCTGTCTGCACGGGACTGATGCTGAGCAGACTAACCCAATGTCACAGCACTCAATCTAGGAGAGAAGACACAGGGAAAATTTTCTGGGAAAATCTCTCCACACCCACCAGGTGCTTTTTACAGATGAGCTTTAAAATATCCAGATAATAACCGTAGGTGTGATTTCTTATGTCCTTGAAGAAATGTTTATTAAATGTGAAGGTTACAAGGCATTACCGCCACAAATTGTCCAATAAATGCACACAGCTGAGTAGTAACATCTAAACTCCAGAGGAACTAATATAAATGATCCTGATAAACACTTTACAAACAACCCAAATTCATCCAGAGTTAAACCGGGAAGTGGGTGGTTCTTGGGTGTACTGTCTGAGTCTGAGGCTAAGGATGCCATAATTTAAGGATTATTAGCCTAAAGCAGAGGGTTAATGGTCATCAAAACAATGGAGAAATAGATCCTGGAAATACTTGGATACAAAGAATGGACCACTACTAATGGCTAATCTGAAATAAATAAATAAAATAATAGCTGGAACAACAAAGCAATAAATACTCCAGCATTCTTCTAACAAAATGAAGTCTGTGTGGTTACAAGCAGTTTGTGGCAAACGATTTCTTCCGTGTCACACTTACAGGATAATTGGAAATGGAGGGGCATTAACTCCGATGGGATTAGAGAGGGGAATTAAATATGTTAATCCCCAAAAAGGTAAATAGCCTTCACAATACAATAACCAATTTCCAGGATCTTCCCCAAGGACATGCTTGCCTTTGAAGCAACATGGTCTCGAGTGTTCCAGAAAGTTCCCAAGGTCATCCCTATGGTGCAGACAGCCCTCGAACCCCTTGGCTGACTTCTAACCTGTTCTTCAAATGCCTCTGTTTCTCACATCATTACTCGCTGCCTCTCCAGAGAGCGCTTACTGCCATGTGTTCATCTGCCTCCTAATTATATCACCCAGCAGAATGGCATGGGTTTGAGACTTTACAATGTGCTGCCACAGCAACATGAGAATGCGACAGGCGTAGCCAGTGTGAATCAATGTGCACGTCTGTGCTTTTTAGATTCCTGAAAGCAAAGTCCAACACAATAATTGAAATGATGTTGTAATGCTTGAAGCCACTCTGTAAGCAAATACGTTTTTTCCAATGGAAATTGCATTAAACAATGTTTTGAACAGACTTAAAAGAATAGTGTCAAGCTCTGATGTAAATAAAACTGGCCAAAAGTGCTTGTGAATCAATTGAACTGAGAAGCAACTTCAATTGCCTTACAGAGATCAAAGTGCATCTTGTATACAATTAGTTTACTACAATTTTAACCATAACTAATCCATTATGAAAAAAAGCCATGTCAATTATGTCAGCTGTGACTCTAAGATCCTTCTCCCTTTTTTTATGTCGTGTGACTAAAGATGAATGTCTCTGCAAATAAAAATGGAGTAATGTTGAAGAAAACTCAGTCGCTCAAGAATACCGTCCATGAAGAATTCCAGTCAAATTCAATAAAGTCAGTCTTGCAAACCCACGATTTGTAATGGATATTTTCTTGGATGTTCTGTGAGGCAGCGCTACCAAAGGTGGGGGGGACAAAAAATAAAAACTCACTATACAATTCAACAAATTTAAAACATAATTTAACAGATGAAAAAATGGTCTCATGACACCAACACAACACAGCTCTGTTCCAAAACATATTAAGCTGCTTTGATGTCTACTGTCTACATATAGGCAGCATCCAGACTGAAATGGAAGCAAAGAAGCTGATTTGAAACGCTCTTCATAGGCAACTCTGCATGCCACACAAAAAGTGCTCCACATTTGAATATGCTTGACTGACAATAGGTTTTAACACAGTTTGGTGAAATTGCTAAAACCACGATACTATAATAAGCATAGAAATACACAACACACACAAATATTCAATTTAAATTGTTTTATAATTATTTATTCAATTAAATATTAGTATATAATCAACAATATTCTCACTATTTTGGAAATTTTGTTTTTCACTTAAATTACCACAATGCATCATGGGATTGAAGGACACATGCAATACTTAGACCAAATACTCTACACACCTTAATTTTATACATCAAAGGGGGAATTTTTTTATTCTATTAATATAAAATAGTGGTAACACTTTACAATAAAATCTAATAGTTAAATGGTTAATTCACCCAAAAATTAAAATTCTGCCATTAATTACTCACCCTCATGTCGCTACAAACCCGTAAGACTTTTGTTCATCTTCAGAACACAAATTAAGGTCTTTCTGATGAAATCCGAGAGTCTTTTGTCCCTCTATTGACAGCTTATGCAACTATCATTTTCAAGGCCCAGGAAGGTAGTAAAGACATCATAAAAGTAATCCATGTGACTCCAGTGGTTTAACCTCATTTTTATGAAGCTATGTGAGTGCTTTACACACACACACACACACACACACACACACACACACACACACACACACACACACACACACACACACACAAAACATAATTTGTCACTGTATTTACAAAATATTAATCTCCAACATGCAGTCACAAGAGCATGCATGAATATTGTGTTGTCACAAGAGCTGACATTGTTCTGTGAACATGTGCGTCAACGATCAATACATTTATTACATTATATCGGTCTTTGTTAATGTTAGTTATTAGAAATATAACTTTTCATGGTAACAGTTTATTTTACAGTGCCCTTGTTACATGTTACATGTACCTACCATAGTAATAACAGTAAATTATGCATAATTACATGCAACTAATCCTCAACCAAACCCTAATCCTACCCTAACCCTATAATAAGTGTAGTTAATTATTATTACTCAGTACTTAAATATATAATTACACTGTAACAATGACACCTTAAAATAAAATGTAACCCTATTAGTTCATGTAACTCAGGCCCATTAAATAACTTTAACAAATAGCCTACAACTTTTAATGTTTTCTAAATCTTGACATTAATATAAACTAAGATTAATAAATGCTTTAGAATTATTTTTTCATTATTACTTCATGTTAACTAATGCGGTTAACTAATGTTATCAAATGGAACCTTAATGTAAAGCTGCCAAAATGTAAAGTGTTAGCTATCGAAAGCATTATATTTAAAGCATTAAATATAAACCACACCACTGGAACAGGTCCATGTTTTCTGTAAATATATGGACAAATATATAACCATCTCTGAAAGAAGCATTTAAATGTAAACAGTTCAAATGATCAACGACAAATATGAGGCAATGAAATTAAATGATTCTTTGCATTCATTGCAAGTAAAAGAGGAGGACACAATTCTCTTATCAGGAGCATTGCATTTACTAATAATCATCCTATCAGTAACAAGTCAGGACAGAAATTATCAGTGAAATAATGACAGAAACAGAGCCATTTCACTCTGAGCTCTCGCCAAACACTCCAGGCCACTTTTATCCAGTTCTGGCCCCCTTTCCTTTCCAAATTTGTGGCGCATTACCAAGTTTTATTAGTTTTGCTGAAACGCAGCTGAGATATATGTGGCAGAAGACAGTAATGACAGGAAATGAGGACGGGGTAAATAAAGCCCAGCAACACTGCTAGAGGTCCCGACAGGAAGTTAACTGGAGTTAACTGGTATGACAGAAGGAGGAAACCATTATGAGTTAGTTTAAATGTTTCTGACCGAGAGAACAGCATTACATTAAATCTGGCTAACATGAACCACATATCACCTACAACAAAAAGACAACGGCTTTAAACACTTCTTCTTCCAATTAGTATGTGTGCGTCAAGCAACACACACACACACATAACCTCTGCTCCCATGATGCCCTGTTAGCAGCTGACATCATCCGTTCATTACGAGGCCTGAGTTTGATGATACACTCACACCCTCATGATTAAAGCCAGTGATGGGTTTTTGGTTTGAGCGTGTACAGTGTTAACGTCGTCGGGCTCTGATAAACGAGTGTCTGAGGATAGTGACATGCTAATCGCCATGGGCAGGGAAAGAGAGAGCGGCTCCAAGCGCTAATTTTATTCATTTGCCCGTGTAGCTGTATAATTGTTTCTGTCATCCACTGAGGGCAGCCTAACAGATTTCACACCCCCAAAACAGTTACCACGGTTTTCGCTCAGATTTCTCAGAAGGCGATCATGAAAGGTGATATTATTTATCACCTGGTGTAATATTCTCTAGTGTGCAAATTGATTCACACCCCCCGCTCTTCCTCCGCAGTGTCATTTCCATAACAGATTCCACTTCAGATGAACTGAATTTAAACATTTCTGATCCATCTTGATCCAAAAGCTTGGACACTTTGTATGACAAAAGGTTGCGTAAGGTCTCATCCTCCTTTTTTTTTTATGAGGCATTTATCTCTGTTTAATCCTGAATTCTACCTGGCCAATCTATAGAGTTGACATCAAGGAAAAAATAATAATTGCTACTCAAGTACTGAATTTGCTGTAGGTGATGCCAGAGTCATTTCTCTATCAGCAAATTGTGTTTTATTTGCAACACTAATGCAACAAGGTGAAATTGTTACATTTAATTTTTGTAAAGCAATTTTGCATAACCATGGCATAATTTAAATATTGTGAGCCACTAACCATGTGTTGTTGCTTGCAAAGTTTTGCTACAACTGCAATACATATATCAATGCTAACAAGTAAATAATCTAAAATGGACTGTTTTAAATTTGCAGTTGAATTTGTGGATTGTTTAAAAAAAAAAAAAAAAAAAAAAAAATCTGTTCAGTTTGTGTGTGGTTCAGGTATAGGTCTACCCTTCATTATGGGGACAAGATGTCTGAAATCCTTGTCCTTGTGGGGAAACATTTTTGGTCCCCATGAGGAAAAAGTGTACTAAGTGATGTTTTTTGAAAATGTAAAAATGCAGAAAGTTTCCAGTGATGGGTAGGTTTAGGGTTAGGGTATATAATATACAGTTTGTACAGTATAAAAACCATTATGTATATGGAATGTCCCCATAAAACATGCAAACCCAACATGCATGTGTGTGTGTGTGTGTGTGTGTGTGTGTGTGTGTGTGTGTGTGTGTGTGTGTGTGTGTGTGCATGTTTATGTGATTTATGAGGACAGAAATTTGTATAATGACGTGGGTATTACACTGGTATTACAACGTAAACGTGGTTTATGAGGACATTTCCTGTGTTCTCGTAATAAAAATAGCTTTAAAAACATACTAAACAATGTTTTATTAAACATTTAAAAATGCAGAATGGTTTCTATGATGGGTAGGTTTAGGGGTAGGGGTAGTGTAGGAGGATTGAATGTACAGTTTGTACAGTATAAAAACCATTACGTCTATGGAATGTCCTCATAATGATAGGTGCACCAACACCTATCATTGTGTGTGTGTGTGTGTGTGTGTGTGTGTGTGTGTGTGTGTGTGTGTGTGTGTGTGTGTGTGTGTGTGTGTGTGTGTGTGTGTGTGTGTTCAAAGTGGACTGTGGTTAGCTGCACTGTATTATATTGGAATACAGTGCAGGCATGACTGGACTAATGTCACTCAGTGCTACTGAGAGAGACTGTTTTGTTCTTTTATGGTAGGATGACAGAGCTCAGATCCTGAAATGAACCAGATCACGCTTGGTGAAATGCAGGAATAGAATGTTCTTAAAACACAGTAAAAGACAGGGAGAGAAAGAGAAATCTGACAATAATTCCTGAAATGGAGGCCTTTAAATAAGAAGATATAGGTTATTTTAGAGAGAGAGAGAGAGAGAGAGAGAGAGAGAGAGAGAGAGAGAGAGAGAGAGAGAGAGAGAGAGAGAGAGAAGCTTTATTTTAAATATATAATTCAAGTTAATTTTGTACATTTTGTCATGCCAGTAAAACACTTATGCACTGAATTTAGTTGAAACGAATAATGAGCCCAGTTTGACAGTGTTACGGTATAAAATGCACATTAAAACATCTGTGTCCAGACATTCTGCATTCATGTGCACTCTATATTAACAGCCTACAGTTAGACCTGAAACATACTCTATGGAAATCGAAATACTTTATGCATTGTTGAGTTTTCAGAATGCAGTTTCTCAGTGTTGCATCCTTAGTGTTGCCACCAGGGGTGCTAAAGCAGGAATTAGTGTAAACTGTCTTCCCCTATGGTCAGTCTTCACTTTCAGTCAACTACACTTTCATGAAGGAGTAGAGGAGGAGAATATTGTGGTTATAGGCTGGTCTATTTTTGCATCATGAATGCAACAGAACTCATGGGGTCTTGAAATACTCAAACTAGTTTTAGCTTTAAACAGCCTCTTAAAAATGTAACACTCACAGTGCAATAGACTGAAAAACTTTGAGATGCAAAGCAACAGTCATGTTTACTTAGACCAACATTTGAAAACATTGCACAGTTAGAACACAAGTACACTTAGTACACACATGTGACACCATGTCTACATTGCAATCACTAGATGAGAGAGAGAGAGTGTGTGTGTGTGTGTGTGTGTGTGTGTGTGTGTGTGTGTGTGTGTGTGTGTGTGTGTGTGTGTGTGTGTAAAAATAAGTGCTCATCTTGGTAATATACTGTGCACAGTATGCAAATGTTCTGCATGAATGGAATATTTTTGTATACATGCACTTAACTTAAACTTGAATCACCCGGACGTATACTTCAGTCAAATATGTTTAATTTATTTTTCTGATTTGAACTTTCAAAAGCGAATATACTTTTACACAACATAGAATTAAAAATGCAAAACTAAAATTTAACTAAATGTGTATCATAAAAAATAAATAATAATAATTAAAAAAATTATGACAACATATAGCTTACTATTTGTTTTAAAGTAAATGTTCATTGTGGAATAATGTTTGCAGTATTTAGTATACTGTGAAATATTTAAATTATAAAGTGAATAGGGAGAGATGACATTTTTTGTTGTGTATATTTGATTGGTTTGTGTAATTATTTATATATATATGTCTGTATATAATGACACTAATGCTTTGGTAAGCTTTTTATAAAGCTTTTTTGATGCTTCTTGAGTCTGAATTGGAGAGAGCTGGAATGGAGGGGCAGTATGGAATGAATGGAATGGGGCAGTGAGCAGTCATGCATGCGGCTGTCTCTCTCTCCGTCTCTCTCTCTCTGGTTCTCTTGTGAGCGGGCCGAGGACACTTACCCGGGCCGGCAGAGCTCAGAGGCAGCGCAGCGTGAAATCAGAGAGAAGAGCCGCTGAAGCAGAAAGAGCTCGAACGGAGCATTACAGAGCACACTGCTGACTTATCCCCTTAAACACACACACACACACACACACACACACACACACACACACACACACACACGCTCGGCTAGTACTAGACAGGATATGGTGTGCAGTGGGCCACTCTCATCCAGTTCAAGGGGAACCTTCACAAAACTGCACACCAGGAAGTAGATTTCTGCATTTTAAATGTATAAAGACAATTATGTGCTTCATAGCCTATAGCTGCTGCATCCTCTCATTTCCTGTCATTTCAACACAGACAAAAACAAATGTTTAAAGACAACAGTCCTGTATAAGCCAAGACATGACAGGTTCTGTCTGTGCCGCTTACTAACAAAAGTGAAATGAAAACAACCCATTCCAGGCAGCATTTGAAGTTCCTGTCATACCCTACCACACGTTGTAGCTTAAATCAACTTTTAATGTGCGAGTGATGTGTAAAGACAAAAAAAGGATGTATAAGGGGAAATATATATGCTATATGAAATTAAATATTTTTACTATTTTTCTTGACAACAGAATAAAAATATGTAATTTAATCTCTAAATGAAAAAAAATCTAAATTAATACATTTAAAGGTTATAAAAGCAGCACGTGTATGTATGTATATAGCTTCATTTGGGGTAAAAACATTGAGCATTTATGTGAAAAGAATTATATAGGAAGCATGTGCCGTATTTATTGTTCTGGTATATTTCATATACATTCTGTATAGAACAAATGTCTAGAGAGCAGTCAGTCATATTGAAATCTGTGGCTCTTACAACCCGCCATCTGCCACGGAGTCAAACGCTGACCTCCCCCCGTCGCCTCTATCTGCACATGATGACTTCACACTGTTCAAAACTCATAACAAACACACACACGTCTCAGCATCTGTCACACATATTTCATAAGATTTCACATATTTGTTTCAAAATCCTAAATGCTCCTATTTTTACATATTCTTCTGCGTATTCATTATGTGCTGTACACAATGTTCACTTTAATCTGTGCTTTGGTCAAAGTATGAAGAAATAGTATAGCACTACACCATAGATCTGCACTATATAATAAAAACTATTTTTTTCCAAATTAAAAAAGTAAATACTCTAGATCATTTTTTAAAATCAAAATCATACATGGCAAAAGGACCTGTGCTGTGTCCTATGCAGTTAAGCAATTTATATTAAATTAATATAAAATAAATATGTTATGTTTATATTTTTGTATGTATTCATTTTAAGTCTTTTTTAAATAAAGACTTTATGACAATTTGTGAATAAAGCTTTAAAAAGTGAAAAATTCCTCTAGGTTTCAAACATCAACAAAACACCTTCACATGAGACATATGAAACCTGCCATATTGACACTGTGAATACAGAGTATTTGTATCAGTGTTAATCACTCTTAATATGGCTGAATGGGCTGCGATCCCACTTTGATTAAAATAAACAGAGAGTTAAGCCTGTCTGAAAAATGCAAGAGTGTGTGTCTGACCCTCAGGTTCCTCTGACACCCATACACTGTGAAATACTGCCATCTATTGGGGCTTCATTAGGCCAACACACACACACACACACACACACACACACACACACACACACACACACACACACGTTTAAGAATGGTTAAAAACTTTAGACTTGAACAGTTGAGTGTTATAGATGGCATATGAAATGGCTCAGTCTCGCTCAAACGAAAATGCACTGCTTGTGAGCTGTGTGTGTTGTTATTCTCATCATCCAACAGGCACGACTTAACGAAAAGACATTTGCAAGTGGGAAAAGAGTCAAAATCGGTGCCTCATCAAGATACATCACATTCATTTATTTTCATTAGTCAGATGCGTTATCGCTACATCAGCAGTGTGGTGTCTCTGCTCAGTCAAAACACCATATTCTGTGATTTTATGTCATTTGATTTCAGTAGGGACGCTGAAACCGAGTGCCGGACTACTGTTTGCATTTGAACATCCATTTGGCTGATTCCCAGTGGATTCATTTGTTTCACAGTGGGCCAATTACCTTACCCTTCAGAAAATGTGCTTTTTTTCTCTTGCAATTAAACAGATTTTTCCTGTTTATGCAACGTGTTCTTAGGGAGAGGGTTACTCGCAGAGGTCAGACTTTTAATTAGCCACTATTTAAGACCAATAACAAAGTGATTATTTGCTAAATGACTCTTGAAAGCTGAGAGGTTTCGTGAAAAAAATACAAGGCATATTAAAGATCCATTCCCCCTTATCATGTAAATTGTGCCCAAACTGTGCTGAAACCACAGAATAAATTAAGCAGGCCTGCTTTTGAAGTTACTGCGGAGACTAAAATTGTTCCCACTGACTTGGGAAATGAGATCTCCTCAACTTCTCAGTTGTATTTCCTAGACACCAATTGAATTTAAAGGGATAGTTCACCCAAAAGTGAAAATTACCTCATGATTTACTCACCCTCAAGCCATCCTAGCATATGACATTCTTCTTTCAGACGAATACAATCGGAGTTGTATTAAAACTATTAAAATTATAATGGCAGTAAATGGCAGCCCAAAATTTGAAGCCCAAAAAATGTGAATCCATCCATTATAAAAGTAATCCACACGGCTCCGGGGGGTTAATAAAGGCCATCTGAAGTGAATCAATGGGTATAATATTTTAACATGTTATAAAGTAAAATTTCTAGCTTCCGGTGGACCGCCTTCTGTATTCAACTTACGGAAAAAGTGAAACTGGTGCGACACTGACGTCGGACGTAGCATAAGCAAGTTAATTCGCTTCAGAAGGCCTTTATTAACCCCCCTGACCCGTGTGGATTACTTTTATAATGGATTTTATAATATAATGGACACATTTTTTTGGGCTTCAAATTTTGGGCCGCCATTCACTGCCATTATAATGCTTGGATTAGCCAGGACATTTTTTAATATAACTTACAATTGTATTTGTCTTTAATGGAGAGACTTAATTCTTACTTTTCTCTTGAGAAAAAGATATCTTAACATTTCACACTGTTCTCAAAACTCTCAAATTTCTCATCACATTATTTCAAGATCAGCTGCTCTAAGCAATGCTGTATGAATACTGTATGAACTCATTTCAAAGTGTTTCACATCAACGCCATAGAAGAACAAGTTTGGGTTCCCCAAAGAACCTTTCAGTGAACAGTTCTTAAAAGAACCATTTCTTGTGAAGAACATTTGTGAAGACGTAAAGAACATTTTAATAATCTAATGGACCTTTTTCAACTGTAAAGAACTTGCAATGGAAAGGCTCAGTGGATATCATAGAGCCATAGATGAAAATAAAGAACCTTAAAAGAGTCTAACTGTACATCACTAATTATAATTATACAATAAATGACACATGATTGTGAACTCCATTAAGTCTCATCGGTAAATGTTCTACTACCTGGACACCTGCTGTCTGATTCTAGAAGAATTTCTAGAAGAACTGAATGGCTGAAGACTTTTGCTGAATGAAAATATTCATTATTCATATATTGAAAAGCAGTTTGAGCCATTTGCAATCATATACACTAATAAATACACTATTAACAAGCTCTTTTTAAAACACTCTTCTTTAGACAAACCACTAACATGAATTTGTTCTGCATGCATATATTCATTTATATTGTCCTTCATTTTATTTACTGTTAACTAAAATAAATAAATAGATGCAGTAAAACAGTGTCATAGAAACATACCTCTTGTAACTAGATCTCAGAGATCCAACAAGAGCTTTATCTAATTGAGGAGGGTCACATCCTCTGTTTGCATTGCTGCAAGTCTTTTTTATGCAATGTGTTTCTTATTGCACCTGTGTGACCCGGTGTGTCGATTGACAGCCCTTCAGTGTCTAGAGTGGGAGAGGACCTGATAGAACACAGACCCTCGGCATTATACGGCCTGTGTTTTCTTGGATGTCTCTTTTCAGGAAGCAGGGGTTAAGGGAACTGAAGCGTCTTCCTGTCTTGCCTGTTCTCTTTCCATTGGATACAGCTCATGCCATCTGAGGTCAGCTCAATGGCTCGACCAACCATGACCAATCCAAGCCAGCTGTCCGAAAACATGCCACAAATTCCAATTAAGCCACTGAAGTTCTTCTTTGCATTTTAAAGATACAATTCGACATTTAATACATTGCTTTAGGTTTATAAAATATTTGATATTTAATCTTTAATGCAATCTGTTAGTTTTATAATGTGTTGTTAACAGTGTTAGGCATTGATATTACTGTTGATCACACATAAACTATCAAACTTATTTTCACCTAAGACAATAAAGAAGAGAGATCGGAATATCTAGACATTTGGGACAGTTATCATGTTTTATATAATAGTCTTCGCAACTAATGTTTACATGCTATTTATAAGTATTACACTTTTTTTTTTTCTACCCTCAGTTTGTTTTTGTACATTTCAGTTGGGTGACACATTGCTGACACTTTGAAGGCCTCTCAGAGGAAACAGCCGATTAGAGTGATTGCCACAGAGCTGCTTTGGCCTTTGATTGGGTTTTGTTGGGACAAGTTTTCTAATAAACACCCAGTTGGCTGAGCCCATTCAGAATCCATATCTCTCTATCAGTTGGTCCCTGAAGAACTTACCCAAACACGGACCCTGCAAAAACAAATCTCTCTGTCAGGAAAAGGTTACACTTCTAATTAAGGGTCCTACACTGTGTCCTTAATTCCAAGTCAAGCGTCAGCTTCTCCTGATTGGTATAAATCTTTTTTCCTTTAGAGGTTATGTTAGTGGGTCAGGGGTTCAGCGCCGTGGTGATTTTCTTACACGTTTAAAAGGCCATTGATCACAAAATTAAGGAAAGTCTGCGTGTTTGGACTAGACCAGAGAGCTCTGTGGGAGAATACCAGGCATTGAGGTTATGTGGTAAACTACATCAGCATCAAGTTTATTACTGTGGAGTGGAGAAGAAAAAAATAATTGAAAATGAAAATTCTGTCATTGTTTACTCACCCTCATGCCATTCCAAACCTGTATATGTTAAAAAGAAATTTAAATGAAAAAAAAAAAAAAAAAAGAAGAAGAAATTCTGAAGAATGTTCATGAGTTTTTCTAAGGTGCAGTTATTTACTGTATGAAGTTTCTTCAACTTAAAGGATAGTTCACCCAAAAATAATATACCCAATGATTTATTCACCTCAGGCCATCCTAGGTGTATATGACATTCTACTTTTAGATTCTGAGTTATGTTAAAAAATGTCCTGGATAATCCAAGCATTATAATGGCAGTGAATGGCAGCCCAAAATTTGGCAGCTCAAACAAGTGCATCCATCCATTATAAAAGTAATCCACTTGGCGCCAGGGGTTAATAAAGGCCTTCTGAAGTGAATTGATGGGTTTGTGTAAGTCAAATATCCATATTTAACATGTTATAAAGTAAAATATCTAGCTTCCATCTTCTGTATTCAACTTACATAAAAGCATAACTGGTGTGACGTATGACGTCAGACGTAGCGTATCTGTTTTGAACAGGGCAAGGCGTTACACTTTCTTCGTAAGTTGAATATGGAAGGTGGTCTGGAAGTAGCTAGATATTTTACTTTATAACGTGTTAAATATGGATCTTTTCTTACACTTTTTGGGCTTCAAATTTTTAGTCATTATAATGCTTGGATTATCCAGGATTTTTACCGATTGTATTCGTGTGAAAGAAGAATGTCATATACACCTAGGATGTCTTGAGGGTGAGTAAATTATGGGATAATTTAAATTTTTGGGTGAACTAATTCCCAAAATGAAATTCCTGTGATTATCTATAGTGTTATTAAGAATATTTATGTTGCTTTTCATACAATAACAGTTAATAAACAGTTAATGACCACTGCTATCAACATTGAGAAAAAAAATAAAAAATTCACAGTAAACATAGACTATAACTACAAAGATAACTATTACCATAATAACTATATTAGTGTCCACACCACTTGAAAACAACTTTTTGTTAGTTATAAGCGCACATTGCTGTCATGGCATCTGCCGCTTTAAAGTCTACATGAAATGGAACTTACGATATTCCTTTCTTCCCTATTGTGACGAATATCCGAGTGAAGCGGCTTCTATAATAATAATACAAATTTAAAAAAGTAGGGCAGGGCTTGATTTCATCCTCGGAAAATGATTGGACCGTAGGAAGTTGGGTGTTGCTAATTAAATGGAGGCTGATCTCAATGCCAATTTGCATACAGTTATGGAGGATATTTAGTCCTACTCTCCTGCTGGCACATTTGACATGAAGAGATTGCGTTCACATACTCCGCATACTCTCCAGTAATAGTGAAGTAAAAAAACAAAAACCATCGCCATTCAAAAACCATTCAAATGTTGACTTACATATATCTACTAAGATGTGATTTGAAACTCTGTTATGTACAGAAATGGACCACGGTGAACATATTTAGACAGGTTGTGAACCCTGTTTTGTTTTCAGACAGTTGGATATGACTTTCAAAAAAATCTACTACAAACGTTACTGCCACTCACCAACGGCAGCTGTCACAGTTTCTAGGCGACAAGAACAGGCTAGATCATCCCATTTAACAATGCTCGTGTCGAACTTCGAAGGATGCAGCCTCTGATTTGGGACACAGCTAATGTTTTTATCATTCATCAGCTGATCCTCTATGAATTGTTTGCATGCACAAATCTCAAGTTCTGTTTATCTGAACCCTAAACGTTGCAATCAAATTCACATATTTGTTTAAAAATGCATAACATATATTCTGAACAAAACAGCACATGCAAAGTTCCCAGTCGTTTCGTTCAGAACCGGATAAAGCCACTGCGATAATGTCTAGGGCTGACAACATATCAAAAACAGAAGCTGAAATTTATCTCAGAAGAGCCATTTTAGCAAATATTTACTAAATATTCAAGATTCAAGATTCAAGATTCAAGAGTTTTATTTGTCACATACACAGTTATATACAGAATATACAACCGGCAGTGAAATGTAAACAGGTCCGCTCCATGGACAGTGCAAATTCACAGTTAAAAACACAAGGAAGAAATTATAATAGAAATAGGATATAAAAAAAGTACTATCTATCTATATATATATATATATATATATATATATATATATATATATATATATATATATATATATATATATATATATATATATATATATCTATATCTGTAGAATTATAAATAATCAAGTCAAGAGAAAAAAAAGGTAACAAATAAGGATAAAGTGGAATAAAATAATTGAAGTAGACTTTGCAGTGAGTAAACTGTAGACTTATAAATATGTGGTTAACAAATGTATAAGAGTATAATGTGCAAACAGGTTTATGACAGGTTGTTACACAGTAACAACGAGAATAGAAAGTGCAGTGCAATGTCAGTGTATCGATGTTTATCCTGACGTGAAGTCACGTGATGTTAAGTTCAGGAGTCTGATGGCCTGGGAAGAAGCTCCTCCTGAGTCTCTCAGTTTTGGCCATCAGGCTTGAGCGCTTACCAGATGGTAGCAGCGTGAAATGAGGGTTTGCAGGGTGATTAGAGTCCTTGATGATCTTGGTAGCTCTACCTTTGCAGCGTTTGGTGTAGGCGTCCTGCAGAGGCGGGAGAGCTGACCCTGAGATACGCTCGGATAAGCGCACTACTCTTTGCAGGGCTTTGCGGTCATGACTGGTGCTGTTCCCATACCACGCTGTGATGCACTGAGTTAAAACACTTTCTATCGCCCCTAAATAGAAAGTTTTCAGGATAGCTGGTGAAACCTGAATTTCCTCAGCTGGCGCAGGTGGTACAGTCTTTGCCTGGCTTTTCACCTGTGTCTGAATGTGAGCAGTCCAGGTCAGGTCCTCGGAGATGTTTACTCCCAGGTACTTGAAGCTGCTCACTCTCTCTACTGGTGACCCGCTGATCATGAGGGGAGTATGTCCGTTGCTGTCTCTTCCTGAAGTCCACAATCATTTCTTTGGTCTTGCCAACATTCAGAGAGAGACAGTTGTCCTGGCACCATGATGTTAGATGCTCCACATCGTCCAAGTATGCCGTCTCATTGTTGTTGGAAATGAGGCCCAGGACAACAGTATCATCAGCAAATTTGATGATAGAGGTGGAGCTGTGTGTGGACAAACAGTCATGCGTGTAGAGAGAGTAGAGCAGGGGCTCAGGACACAGCCCTGTGGAGCTCCCACACTCAGGGTGATGGAGGTGGAGGTGGACTGGCCTATTCTCACCACCTGAGGCCTGCCAGTGAGGAAGTCCTCAATCCAGTGGCAGAAGAAGGATTCAGGCCGAGATCCAGGAGTTTGGCGGTTAGCTTAATGGGAACTATGGTGTTAAAGGCTGAGCTATAGTCAATAAATAGCAGTCTTACGTAGTTCCCACTTTTGCTGTCGATGTGAGTGAGGGAGGAGTGGAGGACATGAGAGATGGCATCTTCAGTCGATCTATTGGGACGATAGGCAAACTGAAGAGGGTCCAGAGTGTCAGGAATGTAAGAGGCGCAAATGGTGTTTTTAATGAGTCTCTCAAAGACCTTCATGACTATAGACGTGAGAGCCACTGGGCGATAGTCATTTAGGCAAGAGGGTTTACTGTTCTTAGGGACAGGGATGATGGTGGATTTTTTGAAGGAGGTGGGGACCACAGATGTAGCGAGGGACTCATTAAAGATAGATGTAAACAACCCGGTGAGCTGATCAGCACAGGACCGCAGAACACGACCTGAAATACCATCCGGCCCGGCAGCTTTCCTAACGTCCACACACTTGAGTGCTCTCCGAACTTCATCCTCCGAGACAGAGATCACGTGATTGTTACTGCTCTGAGTAATTTCCTCTAACGCGCCACTTGGCGGAGTCGCGTTGCCGTCCAGTCTCATCCGCGTTCAGTCTCATCCACTGACCAGTGTGTAAGACAAGAGACAGAAATAATCATGCGTACTTTCGTATGTCATAAAACATATATTTATATGCATTGCACATGTGCAAAAGTTTTGACTCTGATTGAG